>BGPR01009339.1:0-11346 GCA_013235015.1 Araneus ventricosus | reverse complement strand
CGAATCTATCGCACTTACAGCCCTGAAATTTGGTACACAGGTAGTCGCAATGGTGGCTGAATGCACCTCGAAGCCGAAATTTTAAATTTTAATCTAGAAATTTTTTTATTTAATGTTTTGTGTTGTTTTGGTTGATTTTTCGCACTAATTTCTCAATAGAATGGTTTCGAATAATTGTACGACAAAAATAGATAGACCATCGGAAAGAGCACGCGATTTCCGTTCTAATGAAGTTAGTTTTGAATTTCTATCGTAAATTACTGAATTTTGAGAATTTTTTAAAAATCAGTCAGTTTTGTCGTCTAAATGTTGGTTTTGATTTCAAATTTGTCCATCCGACTTTCTAATAACACTATTATTTTCAATTTTTTTCAGCTTATAACTGCAACGGTTCTGTCGGATTTAAAAGGAGAATGGTTAAAATATCTTTTTTAGTTTTTTTTAAATTAATTTTTTCCTGGTAGTTGAACGATATGTTTCCTCTAGCGAAGCTTCCGCCCACGATAGTCTCCGGAACGTTGCGGGCAATTTCATTGGCTGAAGGGCCAGGGTGACGTCATTACTTTCGCGTTCTGCGAGAAGATGGTTTATTTACTCGGTTACTTCGATTATTATTTTTAAGCGCGTCTTAACTTATTTCTTTGCCTTTCATACTTTGCTTGCGGTGTAATAAATATCACATTGTAATTTTTTAACATTGTTTTGGATTTAACGGTACTCGGTCGAGAGCAAAAAGAGGCGGACCAACTCAATAATATATATTTCTGTTTTGATTTCGTTTTTAAAACTTTTATTTATGTAATTGTATGTGGGCATTTTTTTTATTTTGTTGAAATAACGATCCCACGGGCAACGCCGTGCGCGTACTGCTAGTAATTTTATAATGCACCATGCTTATGGAAACATTGCTGACCTTCCTCATCTTTACTCACCTGAAAAGGAAGAAGTAATTTCTTACCACTTTAATTAGCTTAGTTTCATTAGAGAAAATTATTGCTGACCGTTTCCTCGTGCATTTTACAGACATGACACATTTTCGCGGAAACACGGATTTCAGCTTTTTCGACATTGGATTTTATCATTCTTAATTTTCTTTTATAAAATAATTCTACAATATTTTTAATATCTTAATCGCTTTTTGTATAAATTTATTTATTTTATTCTTCAATTAATCATACTTATTTTACTTCTCGGTATCTGTGTTTGGCACTCAGTTATTATGAGTTCACCTTTTTTTGTTCCTAGCCTGTGTCATATCTGATTTTAATAAAAGTTAACATTTATTTGTATTTTAACTCTTCGTATCCTAACACTGAAAACATGCTTAACTTTTCATATGACCATTTTTCCTGATCATCCAATTCTGATAACAAGCAGTAGATGGAAATTAAATTTTTATATTATGAATTAAATTAGTTTATTTTAATGAATAAAAAACCTTTTCACCTCTTTCCTGGGGTTATTTTGCACCAAAGCTTATCTAATGATGTAAAAATAAAATTAAGAAGTTGTGGATAAAATAATTCCGGGTATAAATAATTCATTTGTCAGCTTTTCAATACATTTTTCTCAGTAAGGTAATGTGTATTCAAAAATGGCCTTTGTTTTTATAAGTAATATAATTATGTCATTATGGATTAGTTTTCTGCCTCTTCCCTTTTTTATTTCTTGTCTGCATTGGTAGAACAAGTATTTTGCAGTTTGTCATACGTAAAAATTAGAAATGAACGTTATATTTTTGAAAAGTGAACACAGAATTACTCTCTGAAATATAAATTATTGGTACAGCTTTCATATATGGCATCACTGGCAATAATTTTGTTTTGGCGGCTTTTTTCAACAGTTTCAATATAGGATCCCATTGGCGATATTTTGTTTTGGCGACTTAACAATATGATGTTATGTTAGGCGAAAAAAGGCGCCAATGCAAGATTATCACCAGTGATGCCGCATATCAAAGCTGATCCAAATTATTTACTTATGCAATAAAAATGTTTCTTTAATATAGATTTCAAGCTGCCGAAAATGATTGTACTTTGTGTCTTTCCCTCGATCCATCGTATGTGAAAGCTTATTTAAGGAGAGGTACTGCTAGAAAGGCTTTAGAAAAATTTTACCTGGCTCATTCAGACTTCTTAAAAGCTCTGGAATTGGAACCTGATAATAAACAAGCACAACTAGAACTAGAAAAACTAAAAAAAGTAAGACATCCAAATTTCAGCTTGTTTAACATATCCAATTTTTAAAGATTTGATTCTCAGTAATTTAGATAAGGTTGTTGCTACCTCACGACAGTAGTTATATTGTACAAGCATTAAACATACCGATTTGAAATATTCATTGAAAACAAAATATCTTAGACCAGCTTTATTTTAGATCATTTTTTACTTTCTCGTATACGAAGTATACAAAGAGAAAGTATTGTAATCGTCAAAAAATTCGAACTCAAGATTTTGACGAATCTCCACGTTTTATACCTCCCTGAGTCCGAAAAACACAATTTTGAAATGTCTGTCAACATGATAACTCGAAAACTATTAGAGCTACGGGGATGAAATTTGGTATGTGGTCTTTAAACATAATTTGTAGGTTTCTGTCAAATTTTGGAGAAAATCCGTCAACGGGAAGTCTGTATGTCCGAAGTCATGTGAACACTGTAACTCAAAAACTTGAATAGCTAGATGGATAAAATTTGGTACACAGTTTTATCGTCATGAATGTAGGTCCGTATAAAATTTTGGGCCAAATCCATGAACGGGTTGACTGTCTGTCGGTCTGTATAATCGTATACTTGTATCTCATAAACCCTTTGGCTTAGATAAATAAAACTTGGTATCACGTATGCTAACATTAATTATAGATCTGTGCCTAAATTTCGTTGAAATCGGTTAAAAAACAGGTGTTCAAATTGCATATTTAGTTCAAAATGCACATTGCCACTGTGTGTTGGCAAGCGTTTCGCTTATTTTACTAAAGTTAGTATGGTTGTTATTTGACCTTGGCAGTCTACGCAGGAAATTGTAGCGAGCCGCACTTCGGAAATTATGGCACCCCCTGAATCAAAGTTCGTTCTGACATTCTCGAGATGGAAGGTATGGTGAATCTAGCGTGATTTCAGCAGTAAGATTTCGTAGTCAAAAACATTAAATAAAGTTCTAGTTCCTCAGCGCGCATAAAAATTGAGAACATACCCAATTCTTTTTTGCAAAATATTAAGTTTCAGGAATTCATGAATTTAATATGTTTCATTGTAAATCACCATTCATAATTTTTTTCTCAAAATAACGAGGCCTTGGGTAAATACCCCAAGAATATTTACCTACCCACTGGGTGTTTACCCACCCCACATTACTTTTCGTATGCAAGAAAGTTTCGGGGAGGCCACTCCCACTGGTTAAAAATAAGTTTGTGCATGTGTTTTGCAGTTTTATTTACTTGCTGTGCAAGTTCCTTTTTATACATAAACACACCTAAATTTGCAGTTGATTATGATGTGGTAAGAAATGTAGAAACAACCCTGAAAAAAAATTATTATTAAAAGACAAAATGCTGTCCTGAACTACTTATGATTTCTGCATCTCCCCACATCATTTATTTATTGAATAATTGTTGAAAGAGATATGCTAAGAATTAAAAGTTGTAGTTTTGTTCTTTATTCCACTGGGTTTTTTTAACCTGTTCATATCCAGTCTAATTTGAAGCATAAAAATTCCTTTTAAATTATATTAAAAATACCAAGATTTATGATTTTGCCACCAAAGTGAAATGTAACTACCCTATTAACAGTATACTAAATATTAATGAGTTAAAATGCTCCAGAGTTATTCTATGCATGTTGTAATATGAAATTGTGCTTCTGTGTCGCACCCTAAAGCATAGTTGTATATTTGTCAATTATCACACCAGCCGTAATGAATAGAATGAAAATTATGTATTCTCACTACCAAAGTTGTTTAAAAAAAGAAGGTATTAATCTTCATAAGGTTTGAGATGGGTTAATTCCATGTCAAAGAACACATCCACAAAAAAATGTTAATTTTTTTTTTAATTCTTTCTAAAAAAAATATTTGCTTAATAACTTCAATTTTAATATTTAAGAGTGGAAACAAAGTTTATGTTTTAAAATTTGTCAACACCTAAAATCAAAAGTTGTGTTTACCTGTACATGTGGGAAATGTGTTTTTGTCAACTTTTCTTCGGAATATTTTCTAATTAAAAGTTAATTTAAATAATAAATATTATTTTTTATTTAAACACATGGATGTTTAAATTTTTAAAAATATGCCTATTATTCCATTAAGATCTTTCTTTAAAATAGCAATTGCATTTTATATTCAGGCTTAGTGCATGTAGTGTGAGTCACATAAAAAGATGCTTTTTTTGTTTATAATGTTAATTTTATAATATCAGCTAGATATTTTCCCTCCCTTTTAAATAGATGCTAGGGCTTATATTATAGTAAAGTCATTTGGTTTCTAACAGCAATTTTTAAATAAAAAAATAATAATTTATGTAGTGTGAGTCGCATCAAAATACATTATTGCGAACTGCAGTATTGTTTTTCATTAATAATATAATCTTTAAGCATATAAGTTTTTAAAAATGTATTCATACTACATATTTTATGCAGTTATATACATGCTTAAGTTTTAAAATATTAATATTAATAAATAATTGTCAATATTTATCTAAAAATTAAAATTTATTCCCAGATTGTCTTTGAGAAATATTTTTTGACTCATCATTCCCTCAAAGTTATTTACACTAACTTAATAGATGAATATTTATTGTAGAAATGAAATACTATAAAAAATTATATTTTATTTTATAAGTAATGATGGCAAAAACACTAGCTGAGGTCAAACTCAGTCAGCATATTGGGCTACAAATTCCTGCAAAATTTTCACAACTATGGTATTCATAAATTGCTAAAGGGAGCTGCTGTCTATTCCTGTTGTTTCAAATTATATGCAACAAGAGAAGTATGCTGTTGCCACTTTCACTGATGCCATTATTGAAACCAGTAAGAAAAGCCATACTAAATTTAATATGAAAAATGGGTACTTACGTATTAACGCCACCGAAGCTACAGATTTGGCGGTTTTTGTACTTACGTATTAACGCCAATTTGGCGGTTTTTAAGTGCCGCCAACGCCACCGCAGCTACAGATTTGGCAGTTTTTAAGTGGCGCCAATTTGGCGGTTTTTGTACTTACGTATTAACGCCAATTTGGCGGTTTTTGTAAACAAGATTGCTCTTTATTGGCGCATTACTGCCAATCTGTAGCCTCAGTGGCGTTAATACGTAAGTACCGAAAAATCTTATCTACCAATCTGATGGTACTGGAAAACATTTTAAACAAAAATTTTCATTGTGCTTGGGAACTATAATGCATGCAAATTTTCAGTGGCATTTTACTGCTACCAGTCATGGAAAAGGTGCTATAAATGGTTTTGGGGGGTACTATTAAACGTAGAGTAGGAGAAGCTACTCGTTTAGGAAATACAGATCCTCGGACTGCTGAAGAATTTGTTGATTGTTCAAAAAAAAGGCTATGTCCAAAAATTACAGTGTTGTACGTCTTGCAGGAAACTGTTACAAAAATCAGAAGAAATATGGATGCCAAATGATGAAGAAATAGATACAATTTCAGAAACAAGAAAGAATAATTTTTTTGCGAAAGTTTCTTTGTAAAGAGCTCGTTAGTGTCAACTGATACTAAAAAATATAAGACATTTAATTTTATTTCAGGTGCTTCAGAATCTAAAGATCTGTCGAGTGGAGAGGAAGTAAATACTTCTATAACCCAAATATTAAATGTTGGAAACTGGGTAATGGTTCCTTTTGCTGGAAAAAAATTTATAAAACATTTTGCTGGGTAAATTATAGCAAAGCAAGGATCTTCAACATTAATAATCAAATTCTTGCGGTTCGATAAAGACACTTTATTTTTGGCCAAAATCAGAAAACGTAGCTGAAATTGATTTCAGTGATATCTCAATAAAGAAACTTTATAAAAGAATGCACTATACTTTTTAAAAAATTAATTTTAATGAATTTAACATGGGATAATGATCTTACATATATTATATTATGCTAAAATAAGAGCAATTTGTTTGCTTTACATCCTTTTTGTATATGTTACTTGCCAATAAAAATTATTTGTATGAATTGTAGTGCGAGTCACATGCTAAATGTCTTATTATAAATTAATTATGCATTTAATTAATATAGTAGTAATCAAAATATAAACTGCCATTATTATAGTTAAGAATCATATAGAAATATATTTTTTAAAAAATCAATAGAGGAAGAAACAAGAGTTTTTGTTCTTAGTGCTAAGTATCGCTTCTTTTTCATGTAGTGCGAGTCACAGCAGATTTTTACCCATGTACAGAGAATATATAAATAATATGATGAAATGTAATAGCTGGAATATGTAAATTAAGCATCCTCAATAATAAAATAAGTGGGTAATTTCATTTTATTGCTATTTTAAGATTAATTTTTTTTCTCACTTGTAGTGTGAGTCACGCATGGAATTAGCTGATGGCATTATCAGAGTATGCTCATTGGTGTTTTTTTTTTCTGGTTCCCGGGAAATCGTAAAATTTTCATACTTTTCGCATTCACAGGAATTATACTTAATTCCTGGGAACAAAAAGAATTGTAAAATTATTTAGAAAACCATCTCTCAAGAATGATGTTTTACAAAATTATGTTAAAGCATAGTTTGGCTGTGAAAAGATAGTTTGGTTAGACACTAAAACACTCTAGAACAGTTTGTTGGCAATGCTTGAAAGATTTTTAGAAATAAAATCAGCAATTTCAAAAGCATTAATTGATATTAAAGGACAATTTTTTTTTCTAATATAGAATTTGAAACTCACTGCAATTGTAGCAGGCTTGAAGCCAATAAAAATTGGACTAGAAAAACTATGCAGTCGAAACGCGACTTTGCTAACTGCCGAAGGAGTATTTGTTTTCATTATTAGAGAGTTGAACCAACAAAACTCAGAATTTGCTAAGAATATGAAATGTTCTCTGGTCCAAAGAATTAGTGAGAGATGCAATGTTAGTTGAGTAGATTAATGCAACATCTAAATTTTGGGAGAAAGTGTGATGCTGCTGCAGTTACTGTTGATCTTTCATGTTTACCAAATAAAAAGTCTGTGATTCAACCGTCAAAAATAATCATGACAAGCCTTTTTGAGAGGAAGACAAATCACTGTCCAATTCTTTCCACTCAGAAGAAGAGAGCCCTGAAACTTTGAAAGAGAAATCTTATAATTGTATGAAATTTAGAAAAGGCAATCCACTCGAAGACAAAGGTCCAACGTTGTTCAACTAGCAAGAGTTCTAGCTTGAGCAAGATAGTGAAGCAAGAATTTCAATTATTTGACCCAGCAGAAAAATCAATCATCAAATATTATAAAACTGGGATAGGCTTTGAAAACAATTCCTCCAACATCAGCTGAAGCTGAGAGGGCATTTTCTGCTGTCAGGTTGTTCACAACAAAGCTAAGAACTAGGCTGAATGATAAAAGCATAGATTTATGTTTTCTTAAATCATACTTTGAAAATGAATAAGTTTTATTTGTATTTTTTACCTCAGTGTCTAAAGGAGTATAAATTTTGGTTTTTGTGCATATCCTTATTTAGTGTAAATATTATTGATATCAATTAAAAATAACTAATTTTTAGATTTTTTTTTTTCAAATTTTGATGCATTCCCGGGAATGATTGTTATGTTCCCGGGATTTCCTGGAAATTCCCTGGAAGGAAAAAAGCTGGGAAATCATAAATCCTAGTGTTCATATTGCAGAAAGTTTGGACTTTTACAAAATAAGATGGAAACTCCCTCGATAATGTGATACACTTTATAAGAATAACCTGAGCTCATAGTTTAGTTCATGCTCATAAATGATTCTGTGTTTACTAATATTTCAATTTAGATCACTAACCAAAAACTGATCTCAAAAATTTGAATGGAAGTCGAATATTATTCGATTATTCTTAGTGATCAGTGGTGTAGTCGCAAAATAAGCAGTGCTGGGAAGCTATAGAAACAGTACTGGAACGCTCTTACCTGGTTGACAAAAATTGTGCTGTTTTAAGGGTATTTTCAGAATGTTTTTGTTATTTAGTTCTCGTTAAAAAAAAAGCAGTGCCAGAACGGTGTTCGGGCTGCACTACATTCTATCAGTGATGTAATGTTTTGCATATATATGAACTTCAACATAAATATTTTAATTATTATGATTTATTAAAATATTTGTCAATACATGTTAAGCTCATGATATTTCTGAAAGTGTGTTTACAATAAATTAAGTTATAAAACTATAGATTAGTAGAAATTTTATGTTGAAGAATCTGTTGTGAACTTTGTGTCCTTTTTCCCACTCTTTAAATAGGAAAATGTTATTAAAATGGAAAATGACGAAACAAACGAAACAGCCAAAGAAAACAACTCTAGCATGGAATGTGAAGAGAGTAAAAACAGTCTGGAGATTGAAAAGACATCTAGCAGCTTATTTCCTGAAGCCAAGGCAATTCCTATTATGAAAAGCGGCACAGAATTCCATGAGGTAATGTATTGTATAAAAAGTGAATTAATTTATTTGGTTTCTGAAATAAATTGTGCTTTGCTCCTTTCGTATTCTGTAACTGCTATTTTGCAACTTCTTTTCATTATTAAACTATATTTACATAGCTAAAAACTTTTCTTTCTGATAATAATCTTCTTTTAATTTTAATGTATTGTTCATATGTTTAGAAAAATTAAATGTATTGTGGCATGAAATGTGATAAATTGTTTATTGTATTTTTCAAAGAACTAATACACAATTTTACCTATAACAATCATTGAAACTTTGACTTGTATTTGTTCATATATCAAATTCAAGATCATGATTATTAAAAGCTAGAAAACCACCTGTCATGGTATGACGGATGCAAATTGCCTCTTCATTCGAGACATTTCCTGTCCAATTTGGTGTGTTTAAATAGATATATATGTGAGAGAAATGCTTAACATTGATTGAAAACAAATAAAATAAACATATGTTTTATGACAGGAAATATTTTCTTTTATTTACATATTTCTTTATTCAAAAATCCTCTTTGTAAACAACATTCAGTGTGAAGTATTTTTTGTTGTTTAACAATTTTATTATAATTCAATAACCATGAAATTCTCAGCTTGTCAAATCTGCAGATACATCTTGGCATCCAATCTATATCGCGCACATGATATACTGATGTGATTTACTACTTTCCATTAAAAAACGGAAATTAATTTGAAATATATGATTAATATAATTTAAAATTTCTTGGGAACTATTGATCATAGCGAGAACTTTTATATCATTTGATAGAAAATTTTATTTCTCTATTTTAGAGCTATTAAATTTGAAATTAGAACGTCAGTTACTCTTTTAAATTTAAAATTACTGAAAGTTAGGTTCTCTAACAATGAAATAATGCCCTTTAACGTCTCGCAGTGCTATGCCGCAAGTTTTATTGTTGGTGATGCCAGAGCATTACGAGCGAGAGACAGATCTGGGCTATTATAATAGTAATAATTCACTATGCCTTTTTTTCTCATCCATTTTGCATGTTTTACCATTGTATATAGCAGTAATATCTTTGCATGTTGTCTTAAATAGCAGAAATCAACTTGGGTGTTCAGCTGTGTTCATTTCCCCTACTTTACCTATTTCGTTTTTTTAAGTGATATTTCCCTTTTCTGAAAATTTTTCTTTAAAAAAAAAACTAATATAACTCCAGTATATTTTTTTTAAAAATTAGACGTAAACAAACCAAGCTTATTATTTTAATGTATGAATTTCACTTACTTAATCATTTTAAAAATCTATCCATTGTCTTTGAAAAACTTTTAATTTAAATCCTAACATTTATTGCCAAATATATCAAATTTAATTTATTATCATTTACTTAGATTGAGTCTCACATTCTTTTTATAGATGGAAATTGCATTGTGATGACATATATCTCTAATAAACAAAACTCTAGTCTAAGAATTGGTTTTGTTTTAATTGGGTATTTCTTACTGTTGATATCAAATTAATATATGGCTTAATTAGAACTTTCTTAGAACAGTCTCATGTATTGATTCAAGAGTAACAGACCGTGTCCGTATTGATAAATTTTATATTTTAAAATTTTACTGTCAGTATGTTTTAAATAACTGATGATTTATTGATTGTTGATACTATAAATAAATGATCCTGTCCTTTTCAATGCATTGTATACTTCTTTGAGACTGAGATAAAAAATTTCTCTTTCTATCTTTATGCAAAGTAGAAAAATTGATTCATGATTAATGGACTAAGTTTTATTAATTTTCAATTCTTAGTTATCAATACAGTTTTTTTAAGTATCTTATCTATGAAAAAGGGATTAAAGAAGAAAATTACCGATTTTGCTATTTTAGTAATTTTTAATTTGAATGTTACTGAAAACTATTTCATACCTCTAATTCAAATGTATTCAACTTGAAATTTGATGAGAAATGTTGTGACATGGAAATTGTATTTAACATAGTTTGGGTTTCAAATTATTTTGGCTAATTCGAAGTTGAAGGGACCAGAGAAAAAGTTCTAAATATCCAAAAATTCGAATTGCATATAGTCTCCCAAACATTAGAGATAAATAAAAAAGATTAACTCCACAATTAAAGATTTAACACATAAACTTTATCTAAGAATACCGCTACATTTTTTTCCTCATTAAATCGAACATTTTTTACTAGCTTAATTATTCATCACTTTTAAAATAGGCAGATATTTTTAATTGCTTCTGTGAATGCAATATGAAAATGCAGACAGGCTTTGGATGACCAATCAATAGTGAATGCAGTAGGGAGGGGAGAGGGTAACTTTAGAGGGTGGACAGAAAAATCCTTGGAAATCAACGCATAGTGGCTGACATTTCAACCCTCGCTTTTCTT
Source organism: Araneus ventricosus (assembly GCA_013235015.1). NCBI lineage: Eukaryota > Metazoa > Arthropoda > Arachnida > Araneae > Araneidae > Araneus > Araneus ventricosus. The sequence continues at coordinate 373 of BGPR01009339.1, read as the reverse complement.
TTCCTTAGAAAGACCTTTAAAATAAATAATGCACCTTAGCTGAGAAAAGTCTCGGGAACAATTTTTACCGTAATATTTTAAGGTCAATCGTACGAAAAATTCGAATTATCGAGGATTATTTAACATTATTTTAATACAGAATTCTAGGGACTGAGCAAAAATTTTAAATTATCCAGAATTTCAAATTAAACAAGTTCGAATTATCCAGAATGTGGAATTAAACAAATCCGAATTATCCAGAATTGACTGTAACAGCACTTAGTGAGCTGGTTTGACCCACTTTCATCACTGTTCGATTCAACTGCCATATTCATTTGTTTATTTACTTGTGTTTTTTTTCATCGCGTCTAAATTGACGCATTAGTATTGTGAA
>BGPR01009338.1:46414-58068 GCA_013235015.1 Araneus ventricosus | reverse complement strand
CGGCCTGGCATCTATACCCCCCCCCTCTTAGGCCCCGGTCGCTATGCTAATGCAGACGTCCATTGTTATAAAAAAAAAGAACGAAAACCAATAAGTCGATCACTAACGTAAAGAATCTTTTTTTTAATTTTTTTTTTAATTTAAAGAAATTTGTTTAACCTGCTGATTTTTTTAGAATTAGAAAAGAGGGACCTCAAAATACGGGAACGCCCAAGTTCCTCTATCAAAGATAAGTGAAATTCACTCCCACGCCCTCAAAAACCGCAATGACAGCTGGTTCAAATCCTTGGCGAGCTAATTGAACGAAGAAAGCAAGTGCGTTGCGGTGAACAACGACACTTAACGAAAGGGGTGGAAATTTACAGTAATATTCGGTCGTTTCGGATCGGCTACTTTAGCAGACGTTTGGGACGTTCTCGTAGTCGGTAGATAAAAGAAACAATAAATAAGAAAAATAGGAAGTATTTTATATTTCTTTCCCTGAGAGAAAAACAGTTTTGATTCTAAACCGACCACAATTAACTCGAATCTGCGAAATCTGTATGGAGACGGAACATAAAGCATAGCAAATATTAGCAAATCATAAGTAATATTAACAATCAAACTAAACTCTTCACACAAAATCCCTCAAACTAATTTAAAATAGATTGCACAAGTGGAAGGCCACAGCAAACACCCAAAAAACTCATTACTCGAAGATCACATCGAACTTCGCCGTCTAATATCAATATTCTTTCTCCATATTTAAAGTAATGACGCGTTTCCCGCAACATTTTCAATGCTCTTTTAATTAGCCAAACACTTACAAAATAAATCTTCTGGAAGAGCGATGACGGAAATATTATCAATAGCGCTTATTTCCGTCGCTTCTTTTCCGTTCAGGTCCGTCTGCCTCGCTTCCTGAATACCCTTGCGTGCTTCTTCTGTAAACACTTCAGAGCTATTAGCTTGACAAGCGCAAGGTGTGACCCCAAAGAAAATGGTACCAAGAATCGTTGCGCTTTGTTAGTAGGGTGATTCAGAAGTCAAGAATAAATCAATTATTCGAAAACAAATGAAGATAGAAAAGTAACTACTTCAACAGAAAAGGATGGATAAGTGAAACCGGACTTCTCTGTTTGTAACCGCAACCAAAATACAGGGTGATTCGGAACTGGAGGAACAAACTTCGAGTGGGGTACACCTAGACGCCCGGCATCACTTTAGCAATCCCACCGAGATGGGAGTTTTAGGCCGTCGCAGAAAAAATCCGTCGACAGACACCGTGAGGTGTTAGGGATGGAAAATAGGAATTCACTCGTACCGCAAATTGACATTTAAAGACCGTAAATAAGTCATGACTTTCCTGATAATGCAGAGCTGCACCGTGGCAATGCATGCCAGTTTCGGATGTTCTACGCCGGGCATCCATCAGACGCGGTAGCCAATGAAGATACGCCATTTCACAGCGCCTCCCTATTTCATTTTCTGTAAATTGAGGATTTAAAGACCATTAGCGTAAAATAAGTCACTTCTGATAATGAAGCTGCTGTGAAGCGTAACGTGGGCACCGCATGGAAGCTCGACGCGAAATACGCCGGGCATCCGTCGGACGCTCCGCCGTAGCCACGAAGATGCGTCATTTCACAACGCCCCTACTACCTCTGATAAGCTGAGATAAACAAAGATGCAGAATGACAAGCCACTGTACGTCAAGCACTCAAACGTGCAAAAGTTCTGTAGATGGCAGGGTACCAGGCACGTAGCGAAAACTTCGCCAAGTAACTTGTTTGTCAGGAAGGCGACTATTTTACTAATGTCTTTAAATGTCACCAGGATTACGATGAATTCCGATTTTCCATCCTGTCATCTTTCTAGTGTGGCTGTTGACGTGTTTCTGCAGTGACAGCCCTAACAACCCCCCTATCTCAAGGGATTGCATTTCCGATCCTGCATTGTTTTTAGATTCCGAGTCGTCAAGTGTGTACTCCCACCCTCCTAGAAGTTCGTGTTCCCTCCAGTTTTGAATCACCCATATTTGTATACAGTTTGTACCTTAAAACCACCAGATGCTTCTGCAGCTATTTGAATGAAATGTTGCATAGGATGAATAAGATATTGTTACAGAGATTAACAGTGAAGGGTTTCGAATGCCAATCCTTCCATGTTCAGTCTGTCGTCCATTCAGAAGCTTCCCAGCTGTCAGCTGAGAATCACATTTTCTTACAAGGGTAAAGCAAAATCTGTGGATAAGATCAACAAATAACCTCTCCTTAACCAAGTTTGATCTAAAAATCTGATGTAGTTCTGTACTGCTCATACACAAATTAATTTACCTAGCTCATTGAGTCTTCCAGTAACCACGTTCACATATAACAGATGATTATCCCGTTGGAGGATTTGTCAAACTCTTGATGAAGATCTGATATAAAACCATAGGGAGAGTCTCTGCTAGTTCACTGATGAGAAACTGCTGTATAAGTAAGTGTTCTCGCCTCCCCTGATGGCACAATCATGGTGGTGTGGTCCCCTTAGGGTCCATACCTCCATGGTTTTACCCTGGTGAAAAGGGGGGGGGTTACGTATACAGCTGCCTCGTAATGGAGCCATTATATAAGAACCACAGTGCCCAATTATTTGCCGCAGGCCCATCATTCAACGTTAAACCCGATGCTAAGGAAGGGCGGGATGACAGCATATAAACCACGTGCCAAATTCATCGGCTCCAGTCAAGATGCCCACCCGCGGCCCAGCAAAGTATAACAGTATACCAAAAATTTTCAATAAAAAAAAATTCCGTAACTTAATTTTTAAAATTCTTCATTATATACACTAATAACGAACCACAATATTCATGTCAAGTTTAAGGAAAAACTGCATTGTGCTAAAAAAATATTCTGAAAATCTTTTTTAAGTTGAATTTGAAACAAGGTTTGAATTAAAATCTTGGAAGAAAATTTTTCTGTTTTCTTCTGATTTTCTCCATAGATACAGAATGAGTACCTAACCATATATACATGGAGGTAATCGGCATCTAATGCTGTAATTGAAGGCAAAATCTGAAGTCGTTGATGCCTGAATTTATAAATATTTGCCATACAAATTAGAAAGCACTATAACTGGACATATGGAAATTATTTTCATGTTGAAGTACTGATCAGTGCTAGTAATGATTTTCTTTATGATTAGGAAATAAGTCTCCTCAAATCAACGATTACCTACATTCACCTTGGACTCAGTTTAGAAGTAATCACTGCGGACTATATATCTGTTGAAGTAGGTGATATTGCAGAGAGAGATGTCAAGCGTGTCAGAAGAGTAGATTAACTTACTGTTGTTCTGTCTATTTTATGCTGTGTTTCGGAAATGAACTTCTATAAAAATTCAAGTAGTTTTATTCTTCTTTTTGCGGCCCAAACAAACTTAGGCTTCAGTTTATCAGTGCTAACATTTGAGTTTTCATAAAACTAATTGCTTTATTGAATTATCGCTCACAGACACACAGACAAATAATATAATTAATTTTTTTTCGAACTAAAGAGTGCGAATCAAAATCACGATGTCGAATTTTTTGACGATTATCATATTTTCTTTATCTATATTATATGTGAAAAAAAGTGAAATTGATCTTCCTACTTTAAGACTTGAAAAAGAAATAATCAAAATGAAACATCAAAGGGTAACACATCAAGGGTCGCCTGTTCACCGCCCCCATTTTCGAACGAAATTGGAAAAGCATACAGAGAATGTATGGTGGAGAAATGTTTTTTTATTTTGCCTCGAAAATTGAGGAAGGCGACTCTTGGATGACATATCTAGACGCCAATAAGCCAGTATGAAATAAAATTGGCTCAAAACCGGGTGGTTGCAGCTAGCACTGTCTCAAGTCATAGAGAATGTATGGTGAGAAAATGTTGCTCGATTTCTTCGAAAAAAATGGAGGGATGGTGGGGGGTCAGAAGACCCTGATGACATATCTAGACGTCATAAGCTTACATATACAAAATAAAATTACTGAAACTGTCGGGTTGCAGCTAGCGAACTGTCTCAGCCCATAGAGCATGGTGAGAAAATGTTGCTTTGATTTTTCGAAAATGGAGGATGGTAGTCAGAATATTGGATGAGTTACATCTAGACGCAGCCATATGAAATAAAAATTGTCGAAACTGTCGGGTGGTTGCAGCTAGCGAACTGTCTCAAGTTTTTCTCCACAGAGAATGTATGGAGAAATGTTGCTTTGATTTCTTTCGAAAATGGGGATGGGGTCAGAACTTTGATGACATATCAGACGTCATGTTTTCATAAGAAATAAAATTGTCGAAATCCGCCTGGTGGTTGTGTGCCAGTTAACTGTCTCAAAGTTTTTCTCCATAGAGTAAATGGTGAGAAATGTTGCTTCGATTTCTTCGAAAATGGAGGATGGTGGGGGTCAGAAGACCCTTGATGACATTACACGTCATGTTTCATATGAAATAAAATTGCCGAAATCCGTCGGGTGGTTTGCAGCAAGGAACTGTCTCAAGTTTTCTCTCCATAGAGAATGTGTATGGTGGAGAAATTGCTTCGATTTCGAAAATGGGATGGTGGGGCCAGAAGACCTTGATGACATATCTAGACGTCATAAGCTTTCATATGAAATAAAATTGCCGAAACTGTCGGTGGTTGCAGCTAGCGAACTGGTTCTGTTTTTTCTCCATAGAGAATGTGTATGGTGGAGAAATGCCACTGATTTCTTTCAGAAAATGGGGGATGGTGGGGGTCAGAAGACCCTTGATGACATATCTAGACGTCATAAGCTTTCAAATGAAATAAAAAATTGTCGGTCGGTGGTTGCAGCTAGCGAACTGTCTCAAGTTTTTCTCCATAGAGAATGTGGTGGAGAAATGTTGCCTTTGATTTTTTCTGAAATGAGGATGGTAAATAGAAGACCCTTGATGCGATTATTATCTAGACGTCATAAATTTTACATGAAATAAAAATTATCAAATCAGATGGTTAGCCAAGGAACTGTCTGAAGGTTTTACCATATTATTTTAAACATTCATCCAGACTAGCCGCTTTCGCTGCCTCCCCAGTGCGGGTCGGCCAGTACACACTTTCCTGCACTGTCCTTTCCATCTGGCTGCTTCGAAGCTCTAGCCATTACTTTTTCAGTTTTAAATACTGTATGCTGAAGATCAGTGGAACAGACCATAAAAACAATAGTAGATTTCATATTCTTTGTAGACAACAGATTCCCTTTATATTGCAGCTTTCTTGATAAACATCATCTAGTTGTAATGTTTTGTATTTTAATGGTGGAATGAAGATATATACCGATAATCTGTCATTGTAAATTTTAGTGTAAAAATTGCTAAAATTACTAATTACTAAATTCATCAGCAAGAAAAAAAAATTTGAATACTAAGTATTCAGAAATAAATTATCTGTGATTTTTATAACTGTGAAAGTTCCTTATTATTGAGGAAGGAAATAACCGTTAAATTCTAGCGTTACCTTTCGATTTTAAGATTAAGTTCTAGGAACAGACATTTGCAAATAGATGGCAGCACGAGTCACTAAGTATTGTTCAATTTGATTGCCTAGGTCTTAAGAAAAACACGAATATTTAAAGTAAGTTTAACTCTAAATTTCATTGTGGAAACTTAGAAACTTCACACACATGTATTTTTGTTTTATAATTCACCGAATAACATCTTACTGCCTTCAGAGTCGATTCATTTAAAAACATCTTGATATCAATGTAATGAAGTTCAAAAATACATAATGCTGTAGCAATAATTTTTCAAACAAGCACTATTTTTCAAAATCAAAAATACGAGATTTTAAATAAAAAAATCCTCATCTTAAAATGAAATATAATAGTCTTTTCCTTTTTTTAAAATGCAATCAAAAGGTAAGTTAACGTGATCCTACTCCGCTAGATGGCGCTACGAGATAGTTGCTAACAAAATGAAAAGTGAGATGCAATTTTTGGAGCGATTTCCCCCGTGATGTTAGGATTCTGCTGTATATTGTATGATAGTGTTGCCATACGTCACCGTATTTCATTACTCAGTCCCGTATTACTATTTGTCCCGTTTTCTTCCTAAACTCTGCGTCATTATAATTTTAAAACAACTTGCGCCCAATTTAATAATTATGCGAAAGAAAAAAACGATAAAATTAAGAAAGTAAAATCAACTTTAAAATATAACTGGGCTAAAAGGGAGCCTCGCATCTTTTTTTATTACTCTACGTATTCGTTTTAATAGATTGTTTAAACTTTATTATTTTTTATCAGATTAAGTAAACAATTACCTACTCAATTTTTTTCATATTTATTTACTTAGCACTTACACGTCCCGTATTAATGCTTGGCAATCCTATGTATACATAAAATGCCTTTATCTGTTACAAAGCTTTTATATACAAGAAGCTTTCACATACATAATTATATTAAAATGTTTAATGTGTTATGTATAAAAAGTTGCAGCAGCAGTGCAATTTTAATTCTTAACACTCAACGGTATTTAACTTTTCCAAATGTCAGTTTATAGAAGGATAGAGCATTTTTTTAATCATTCGAATTAACAAAATTCTTCCCTTGATTAAAGAATAAATGAAACGTTGGTTAAAATTTTGAACATAAAAATTTTCCTCAGAAAAAGATAAAAGAAATGAAATGCAAACAAAAATATTTATAGACGTTCTTGAACAGTTGTTTTAAGGTTCAAAAGCAGTATTTATGAAATAAATTTCGACTAAAATTCTGATAAAAAATTTACAGTATGAAAGAAAATTCTTTTCGATTTCCACTATCAACACCTTACGAAAAATATTGAAATGAACTATAAAATAATATTTAATTAAAAAAGAGCCTTAAACATTTTAAGTACTATTATTAAGTGCAATTATTTCGTTTTCATAAAATTGTTTAAGTCGTGCAAACTTTTAAGGTGTCTTTTTATTTTAAGTAAATTTATGCATTAATTGATTTGCTCGTGCTACATTGCATCTGTGTTGCATATTCTATTTGATTTCTGAGAAATTTGTGTATGTGTGTGTTTCTTCTCCTCGAAGCAACCTAGAATTTTCATTCCACCGGAAGAAATTCTTTCTTTGTGAATAATCGTAGCAAACTAAATATTCTTAAAAAGTGGACGATATTTTTTCCTAAAATAATTTTCATAATGTGTTCGGTCTTCCAGTAAGGAGAGAACGGATCTTTTCAAGCAAACGATATAATTTATTGCATCACTTTTATCCATAAATAATAAAAATAATGACAATAAACAGATAGTTTGCCCATACAGCGAACGATTTTGATTAACAGTAAATGGGAAAATTTTGAAAAAATAATGAATCCAAATAATGATTGCACTAATTAATAATCTTTATTCGAAATCTTACACCTAAGATCATTAACTTTATCCTGCGATTTTTAACACAAGATACAATATTGTTACCGTATTATACAGTATTCGAATATTTCAAAAGCTCTTAAACAATAATATCTGCACTTCTGGGGTAATATAATATTTTATAGAAATAAATACTCCAGAAGTGAAATATGATTTCTCACTTGTATAAATTTACCAAGTCAGCGGACTTTTCCAACATAAAAATTAAAAATAAATAAATAAAGAGTTCATTTTAGGGAAGAAAATTTAAAAAATCAACACAAAATTATACACAAATATATTTCTCAATAAGCATGCTTATACTGTTATAGTTTTTAAAAAGTAGCTAGGGGAAACTAGTGATACTTGACCCTACTTTTACTTTTTCTTATATCTCTCGAATATATGAATTTTTATCAGCATAAAAAGATTTGTTTAAGAAGGATAAATGTACTTATGCTAAACTGATATCTCATTGAATCATAAAATAAATATACTTCACGAAATCGCCTAGGTTCAAGTATCTTTAACCTTAGGGATACTTGACCCTAAGTTAGGAAAACTTGACCCTATGGGTAGAAATACTTGACCCTACATGCAAAGAGAATTTAAATTCTTTTGATAATTTGTATGTACGCGAAATTCAGATATTAGATTAATGCTACTGAATTACCAAAAGTGTTAATTATCGAAAAATATTAATGAAACTAATAAAAAATAATATGGAATCTATAAAACACAGTTGTTATTAATAAAATCTAGTTAATATTAAATTAGTCTAGTCATTAAATTAAATACAGTTATTAAATTAAATTAGTTCAAAATTTAATAAAGAATTAAAATATTGATTTAATTAAATGGTAAAAATTACAGCAATGGAACTGGGAACCTAGCAGCGTCATTAGCGCGTTAAAGAAATGCCGGTTTGGGAAAATTAGAAAAAAAAAAAGAATAGCATCAAAATGGAAAAAGGGATCTAAAAAATGTTGTACAAAGCTAAAAATAGAGAAGCTTAATAGACTTACTCGGTTCTTCTAATATTTAAAGAAAATTAAAAGCAAAAGAATAAAAATATATTTTAAGAGAAAATTCAAATCAAGAAAAAAAGACAAACTAAATAGAAATGGATAAACGTTAAATAAAACTAAACGATGACGAATAGTTCGAGCAAAAGATTTTTATTCAAATAATAAAAAAATAAATAAAACTTTCTTTCAGGCGAGGAAAAAATAGATTGATTAAATTTCAATTCTTTTTAAAATTCTTACTAGAATAATTATTTGTATAATTTGTAATTAACATATTAAAATTTTTTGATTCAGTAAATAATTACTACTAAACAATTTCTAAGTAATTATTCTCTATATTTGAGTTGCCATTTTGCCAACAGACTCCACGCACCAGAAAACTGATCCCAACCACAAAGTGTGCTTCGGTCGACTATGACATCGGAGCTGCAATAGCTTTTGATAGGATCAAGTATCCTTAACTTTTATGATCAAATATCCAGAACTTGTTAGGGTCAAGTTTCCCTAACTTGAAATATTTTAATTCATCATATATTCAATAGTAAACATCATATCCACCGAGGAATGAAAAAGTGAAAATTTACTTTTGTGCCCCCCACATAAATTTACCTACGCACCATTACGATAGTTTTTCTGCTTGGAATGAAAACCCCTTCCAATAGACCATATGAACAAAGGTCAATGTATCACTAGTTTTCCCTAATTTTCCGAACAAAATTATCCGTAATTAATACAGGCCGCACTGCCACTTCGTTTTAGAGGAATTTACAAAAAATAATCACACTAAGGGAATTCCATTTAAAATTCGGAGGGAAAAAAAAATCAAAGAATTGTTAATAATAAAGTGAGAATAATAAAGATGTTGTACAAGAAAAATTGTACCAAGGTTCCACCGAGATTTGAACTCGGATCGCTGGATTCAAAGTCCAGAGTGCTAACCATTACACCATGGAACCATACAGCAATCGAGAAAATAGAGTTATAACAAAGTGATCGTGTCCTAGTTCTTCATATTTTTATATTTATAAATGTTATTTGATAACCATCTATTCACTATTTACTCTCATAAATAATACATTGTGATGTGATAACAAAAATACATTTTAGAAAAAAAAAATAAGTCAATCACCATCTTGTCTTATCATTAGAGTAATATTATTTCTTTCATGCACTGGCAGAAGGCATATTTAATATCGTGGCGCCATCTAACATTCAAATCTTGAAATATTGTGTATCAGAATTATTTTCATTGCTAAGATTTCTGTAAGAATTTATGGAGATGTAATTATTACTTACGTAATTAATAACATATTTATTATATTCGTCCAATTGGGATTGCAAAAATAAAGATGAAATAATTTTTGTTATACTTAATTCTATATTTAATTAATAAAAATTTAATTATTTAACAAATCGCCATGAAACCTGCACTAACAAACTAATTAAGAAGTTTCATTTTTCTTTATATATATTAGCATGTATTAATTCTAAATTAATATTATTTACTATACTACTCAAAATTTTATTCTATGTTAATCTAAATTCCATTTTATTAATTCTCATTCTATTCTGTTATTCCAAATCCTGTTGTTTGTCTATTTATCTTATGTGGTATGCATGGTGTATCCCTCTCTTGGCTTGCATGCACCTTCCACGCTTTTGGAATTAAGCAAAGAAATAAACCTGGGATATCTGAAAACGTGGGGGGAAGGAGTGCAGGTCCAGAGAAAAAGTGGAAAAAAAGCGGGACTTTTAATTTTGTATTTCATTTTAGCTGCCTAAAACTAGGAATTATAAAAAACTATAGCGTCCGGGAAAGCTAGCTAATTTTGTAACTAATTTTTTAAATTTTATTGGCTACCCCCATACTTTCGGGTACTTTTAGGTGTCTATAAATTTTTGCCCTCCCCCCACACTTTTGCCACCGAATCGCCACTACTGTAACGCCCTATTCTATGCTTAGTAAAGGGTGGTAAGGACAATTCTTAAGAGGCTATTTTTATTAAAATAGTGCAATATGCACTATTTGCGTGCAAGTAAAATGCGAAGCAATTCTGGACATTTTTTTCATGTCGGGGCAAAGAGCAATCAAATAGGAACAGGTCGGACATTGCATCAGGACAATCCTCCTATAAGGAGAGCCCGACAACTACAGCATGGAGGAGGTTGCTGCTAGAGAGCTTTGGCGAATGGCTACAAGAAATATTTTTCTTTTTTTTTTGTATATAATCAGTGTCGGAATAAACAAAATATGCAGGACAACTTCGGAGGCAAGGGGCAGTATTTTCAGGGAAATATAATTTTGTGCTTTCGTTTGATTTACAAGGGCCATGTACGCGAACTTATTCAAATTAAAAGGAAGTATCGTTTGAATTTCAAAACATTATTCTCAGGATTTTTTTAATGTTTTCAAATTCGCTACCAGATCAGAGTGGTCTCTCTCTCTCTTCACTTGGTTGACTAACTCGTAAATCAACAGCCCTGGCAAAATTTGTACCGTAGTATTCAGAATGCGTTAAAAAGTTTATTAATTTCTTTTACCAGTTTGTTTAAAATCAATTTTAATTTTTAATTTTTTTTATCTGCGAGATACTGAAAGCTCTTTCTGCGAGACTTATGAAAAATTAAGGGTTTTTCTTCCCTTCATTTTTGAAATTTCAAAAAACTGAGATAGGTAGTGTTGCTTGTAAAGCGACAATATGTTACATGGTGAGAACAATTAAAGTATGTAATTAATCTACATCAGGACATTAACTGAATTATGTTTATATATGAGGCGGCTCATTTATTTCCCCCTATCATTCATTATTGAAACTTTTAATGCGTCATGTCAACGATTCCTTATGAGTTTTGGATTCTCTCTCTCTCTCTTTTCAGTGCTTAGAATAGTGGTACTTTATTTCTAGCAACCCTATATTTTTAGCTATTTGAGGTAACATTTTACCGATTTATTTCTCTTTACCAAATTACACACTGTATAATAATAACAGCTCATTAAGTTAATTTCGTGCGAAAACACAAAACTTAAACCCAGATTTCGATGCTCCCCTAAAATGAGTTCCGAAGGGGAAGAAAAGGTATTCCGGTGTTATTTGTATCTGCATTCCATTTAAGACCTTCAAAATTGGCAGCATTTCAGACGAAGATTGGATGTCGGAATTGCCTTTTTAAAAGTTATTAATTGTTGCTTTGTTTTAAGACGCGAACACCAAGGTCACACATCCCTTTCTTGAGCTTTTTACTCCCCATTTCTTCGTTTTGCTAA
>BGPR01009338.1:23738-46404 GCA_013235015.1 Araneus ventricosus | reverse complement strand
GGTTAAATTTTGTTTCAGTCTTTCATTTCTTTCTATATAACCTAAAGGTTACCAAGATTGTATATCATTCTTAAAGGTTTCCAAAGTCATCATTGTAACCCAAGGGTTGTCGCCACTTAGAACCAACCTGTAAGGTCTTGCCAAGGAGGGAAATGACATTGAAATAGACAATCCAACACACCGAAAAACCCTCTTCTGCAGCATTCTGTCAGATTGGAGGGTTGATGGCAAGCTCTTCGTCATCTGTTGAGGTCATGTCTTGACATCTTGGGCTCGTTCCAAAGTTTAGGGGAACAACCCTCGTCGTGGGGAGTTGGGTGAAGACTCTCAAGTAATCTCTCGAGGCGAAAGTTCACCACCTTTGCTTCGCCCCAAAAACAAAAAAGCGGAAAAACACCCTAAGAGGTCCTTTTCTCCAAGGGAGGGTTCAAGCTGCCAAGCCCACGTTATCCATCTGTAGTTATCTCTCGAGCAAGAATGTAAAAAGAAACTATTCTCGACACATTATCGCAATGTTTTACGATTTAAAATAACACATTTGTCAAGGTAGGCTGAAGTGAAATTGGTTTTTTTGAAAGTAAAATCTTTCTGAGGGTGTCTGTCTGCATTAAGGTTACCAAAAGTTCGAGGCGTTTTCTAGAGATATACACCTTAGTTTTTGTTTTTCGGTGGCGTATGGATTTTGATGTTGGAAGTTTATCTTTCATTCAAAAACTGAGATGAAAAGGCGGATAAAAAAATCAACGGAAGTATATAGTGTCTATTTTTTTCAAGCATTGTATCATCTCTAATTTTAGCAGATGAAGAAATGACAGCCTTGCAAGTGCTGGTATTGAAAGCCCAGCCTTCTCTTAGTCAGAAAATTTATCATACAGTGTGATCCAGCCTAAGCCCATCTAAATGTTTGGATTCTATGAAAAATGCGAAAAGAAGGCAGGGAAAATATAAAATTGCAAGTTATTTCTATTTAGAATCGGAAACTTTCGAGAAAATACTATATCTTTAGGTTCTATTAAAGGTCTAAGATTATGCTCTATAATTTTAGTTCAAAACCATCGTTAGTGTTCTCCGTTCGACCTTGCAGTATGCTTACAAAATATAACGGGTTTTGTGCTTAGCTTCGTACCTTGAAGAAAGAGTCGAGTATGCATTTTAGCCCTCTTTTCGTAGACCGATTGGATTCAAAATTTGATGCAATTTTGATGTCATAACCACATGCTATTATATTTCATTTATCTAGCTTGTTTCAATTTTGAAACATCGCGTACACAAGAATAGACAGTTAACCCTTGAGCAGATTTAGTTGAAAATTTCGTACAAATCTGGATTTCTCCCGATGAAGCCATCTGCGAAATTTCACACGGACGGACAGTCAGACTTCCTGTTGACGGATTTCATCTAAAATTTCATACAGATCTACGGTTTTGGTGTAAAGACCACATACGAATTTCTTGGCTTCTATCTGGTTCCGTTCTGGGGTTATCGTGTTCACACACATGCAGATAGGCAGATAAGTCTGCAGACATAATTCAGTTTATTTTTTGGGACCCAAGGAGATCTAAAATTAATCTCCACGTTTTATATTCATTTTAATTGCGATGTCAAAATTTTTGGTTATTGCAATACACTTCGCCTACGAGAAAGTAAATTAAAAAAAAAACTCTTTGCTCAAGGTATTAAAAATGCTACCTCTATCCAACCAAATCACACGGAAGTGAGCCTTTCTAGGTTCGAATTTCAGGCATATTCAGATTTATTTTCAAAGTAAGATGGATATAAATATTTATTATCCGAACAAATTTACAAAATGTTATTTTCCGTCTATAGTAATGGAATAAAAACAAAAATTCAAAACGATGGAACCCGGCCATAGACTTTAAGAAGAGTCACTAGTCAAAAGTTCGTTCAAAAGAAGTCAAGATTTTTTTTCTGTAAGGGTCTTGGCAAAGTGTCAAAAAAATTTCCAAGGGTTCTAAACAAGTTAGGATTTTTTTCTGTAAAGGGCTTGACAAAGTGTCTAAAAATTTTCAAGGGTTCAAAAGAAGTCAGGATTTTTTTTCTGTAAAAGGCTTGACAAAGCATCTAGAAATCAGGATTTTTTTTCTGTAAAGGGCTTGACAAAGTGTCTAAAAAATTTAGCCTCTAAATTTTTCAGACTTTTTGTGAATCCCCTTACAGGAGGAAAAAATCCTGACCTCTTTTGAACCCTTGCTGTGTGTGACTTGATGGGGTGCATAGCCGGGTTCCTAAATTATCAATTTTTGTTTTTATTCTTTCCATTGTTATTTTGATTGCTGCTGCATTCGTGCGTTACTAATACAATGATTGTGTTAATTTTGTGCTATTTTTTGGTTTTATATTGTGTTGTTATTATTTCGATTTATTTTAATTTCTTTTGATATTTTTTCGTATTCGATAATAGTATATCATATTTTTTCCCCTAAATATAAGTGAACTCATTTCGATTATTAATTTTCTAATGTCATCAAAATGTCGCTGCAGAGTGGAAATGAATCCCTGAGATTTGTTACTCAATCGACAGATGAATAAAAACGTTAACCGGGAATTCAGCAGAAATTTAGAAGGAATTTGTCTAAAAGCAATTATGGTTCCGAAATTTTTTTATCATTGATCATGTAATAATCTTGTCTACTTTTAGTAACTGCTTTGTATACGGTAGTACAAACACTATTCATGAGTGCAGAAGCGTACGGAACGAAATTTGTCACCAACATCAAAAGTTTACGAAGTGAATGCTATAAGCTTGGGTGTTACTAAAAAAATGTACGCTTCTCCTTTGAATTCTACAAACAGTAATATACCTTTATTAAAACATACAGATTTTTTTTTCTAACTTTATTTTCGTGAAGACTTCACTTTTCGTAGACGGGGACAGCCGCTTCTGGTGTAAAGCTGGGCATTCGCGAGAAAGAAAGGCTAAGCCATTTGTCCCAACAACTGGTTTGTATTCCACTCATTTTAGTCGGAAAATTAGGCAAAACATTCACGGATGTTCCAAAGTTTGTTTTGAGGCAAGGTTCAAAGTCGCAGAATTCCTCCCACCCTTTGCTCCTCCTCTCCCACACGGGGGATTTTTAGTTTCATCTCTACCCTTGACGCGAAGTCCCAATGTAGGCAGATCCTTTGTTCTCCTGCTACCCTCGCATCGAGGTTGGAATCGGCGGATGGAGTTTAGGATTTTGAGTTCGTTGGAATTCCACCACTTCCAATCCATTTGCTCCAAGTTTCGTCGGTTTCTCATACTGACGAAACGTTTTTCCTTTCCGTGTTCCAAAAATTCCAGATTGGAGCAGCTGCGAATGCCCCGCTTGAAGTGACATGAGACGTATTTGTCAATCGCATTCCATTAGCAGTTTTCTCAATTTTTAAATCATCCGAATGAGATAGGAGTGATCAGAATTATTTTCACTTAATTAAAATCCAGACAAAACACTAGAAAACGCAATTAAGCTAGGTGTCAAAATATAGCTTCCTCAATGTGAATTTTATTTTAATATTTTTTACGGTCAAAGTAAAGTTAGTATGAATAATAGCTGCTAATTATTAATACTAACCACGGTTGCTATTATTAAGAACCGATTAACCCTCTGACTGTGTATCCCTCGGGTTGGAAACAAGTCTATTTTCTACTGCATCCTGCGAATTTCACAGGATAATGTGCTTACTTAGTACATTTATAGCGTTGGATTATATTATACTAATAAAGCTTTGCATATAAATAACAACTCGCTTGGCTCAACGATATTTGGACATGTTTGCAAACGTTGTATCTAAATATTGATTTAAAAAGTTACATGGTCAGAAGATGTCAGAAGGATTACACAATCAGAAAACATGTTCAAATACCATTGAACCAGGCGAGTTGTTATTTATATGCTTTATTAGCATAATATGATCAAACGCTTTGAAAGTACTAAGTAAACACATTAGCCTCTGAAAATCGCAGGTTACATCAGAAATAGATTTGCTTCCAACCCGCGTAAATCGCGGAATACGCAGTCTGAGGGTTAATAGCATTGTCCGTAACATATATCATCGGTTACTGCTGAAATTGATCAAGGAAAAAGAAAAATGAATTAAAGTGTTCTTGTTCTAAAATATCATTTCTGTAACAAGGAAAAATAACGCATATCAATCAATCGTCATTATACAAAACATGCTACACATTTATTGATATGCATATTTTTTTTTTGTTGCATAGATGATACTTTAAAACAACAAGAACACCTGAACTTTTATTTATTTATCTTCACTTGGTCACTTTTAGTAGTGTACCGATAATATATTTCAAGAAGAAACTGAAACATTTTGAAAGCGAAATCATAATACTATTGAAAACATTCCGTCATTTCATACATCAATTTATATGTCAAATAAACAATGATTGATACTTGAGCAATTAGGAAATAATTGATAAATCTGGAAGAATACAAAGTATATCTCAAGGTTATAAACAACAAATTCTGTATACTAAACACCATTTATAATATAATTCAGATCAATGAATAACGTCTGTATATTCTGAACAGTACCCAATTAATAAATAGTTATTCATTATTAAAATATGAGACTGGAAAACCATACACGATCAAAGTCATTGAATAAATTTTTCTAATGTCGGTGCTAAAACCTGTTATTTATCAGATTAAATTACTCAGAATTATGCTCTTGGTTCTTTGAAACTAGACTGTTATCAGTTTGATTTAATTCTGTGCCACAATTTAACAAATTGACTTTTGTTTTCACTTATAGAATACCGAAGAACATCATGTCTGCTTTGTGTGCAAATGAGATATATTATTTATATCCACTGCATTATCGAACATAATTTCATGCAAATTACTTTCCTAAAATACAAAACAAAAACAAATGCAAAAATAGGTCATCAAAACATTTCTAAAGATAAGCCATAATTTTGAAAAAATTGCTTTACTAAAAAACGCAATCTACGCTTTCAATATGTTTTCCACTTTTCATTTTTTATTGATAAATTTAAATTATTTTAAAGCTAGAAGTTAGTCAGTCAGCCATTTGACGTAATCCCAAACGATTTATTTTTATCCAAAAATCTCGCCAAGTTTTTATTATTTTTTACCAAATTTCTTTTTTTCTGTTCCTATACTGAGAATGTTCTTCTAGAATAGATTAAAATTAAGTTATACCTTTTAAGGTCATGTTCTACATTAATTTATTCTTTATTGCGCGTTAACATATGACGAAAAATAGTGTTCCATATATCAATTCCAGACGTCTGCGGTTATAAATATGTCATTGCTGCTTACCAACGTCCGTAAATTAATCTTCAAAAAACCTGCTTACGAATAGTTATCAAAAAATAATAAATAAATACCGTGAATGTGTTTGAAGTAAAAACAAAAATAATTAAATTCGAATAAGATATGAAGTAAAATAGAGGCGGAATTTAAAGGACATATCAGACTACAGTTCTTTGATCAAGATTAGTTATCAAAGATGCTGCAAGACACATATTAAATCACTTATAAAGGTCAATAAACGTCAATTTACGATAAAATATTACTGGAATTAATAACACGATCGACATTTTCTTTATTTCTTATGTATTAAAATGTAGGTTGTTGAGTGGGTATGAATGCGTTTTAAATTTAATGGCTGAAGTTGGCAGCACATAATTATATATGTGACGTGTAGTAAAATTCATTTCGAAATGAATTAATAAAAAGTTAAATTTATGATTGCTATAAATTTAAAAATTAACTAGGTCCTTATTTTTTATTCATTCTTTAAAAAAGATGAACAAAATTTTTAACTAATTTTTTGTATTCTTCTTTTCTGAAATTTAGTTACTGAACCGGGATTTCTTACTTTTCACTTCTATAATTCGGTCACTGAACTAGTATTTCGTAATTTTCTTTTCTGTATTTCAGTTCCTGAACCAGAATTTTGTAAGTTTCATTGAGAATGCTCGCTTCATACTTCATATATAATACTTTCTTACTTCCTCTTTACTTTAATACTTATATTATGAGAAATTCGGCAAAACATCCAAAGTAGCTTTCAATACATTTCAGAAACCATTTAATATCATGGCGAACAATAGTGGAAATAGCCTTGAGTCCCCTGCTAAAAAGACCGAATATCTAATGGAGTATTTCTTCCCTCAAAATTCCTCTTCCTTCCTTTTTCATAAAAATATAATCCCGGAAAAAAATAGATTTCTTGATGCATTCTGATCTTCAGCTTGTTTTCGATTCACTAAAGAGTGGGACAGCTTCTGGTCCCGACTGACATGGCAAATTATTTTTAAACATAATTCTGATTTTCTACTAAGGTCTCTTTAATTTATGTTTCGAGCATAATTATTTTCCATTATGTTTGAGGAACGGAGGTGTCTTTTTCAAAAAATGAGGTGCAAAATGTGGGACAAGCGCCAGAATTTGCTCCTCGTGCAGACCAACCTGTTTATTACCAAAGTTAGGAAAAATATTAGAAAGATTAATAATAAATAAATTTTACCCTTGGTTTAATAATAATAATGCAATGCAAGAAAATCGGTATGGTTTTACAGAACTTAAAAGCAGTAAAATTGCAATAGATAAAATTGTTGATAAAATTAAATAGTATAGGTCTAAAACACATATAGCTCTGGTATCTATTGATATCAAGTATACATTTGATAATGTGGATTGGTCTTTTTGATAAATTCGAACGCTTAAATGTTCCCAATTTTTTCGTTAATTTTGTGTACTATTATCTTGAAAATAGGACCGTTGGGAAAAGCTTTAAAATAACAAAAATGGTGTATAAAAGCTGCCCTCAGGGTTCTATTATTGCGCCATTCATTTGGAACTTTTATTGCAACGATGTTTTGGAACTGAATAATGAAAAGTTTTTTTCCCATGCTTTTGCTGATGATTTGGCGCTTGCCACTTATGGTGATACCCGCAACAAACTAGAAAACAACACAAATGAATTATTGCAAAAGGCATTCAGCATATTAAACTCTCTAAAACTCTCTATTTCTTTTGACAAGTGCCAAGAATTGTCGTTTAGGCACAAACCAAGTGCTTTTTCTAAATCTACGTTTTCTAGAACGCCTGTATTTAAAATTAATAACTTTACTATCACAGTCTCTTCCTCTCTCAAATGTCTGGCTTTAATTTTCGACTCTAATCTTAAATGGAATGCTCATATAAGTAATTTGCATTCAAACATTTATTACTGAACGCCCCATTTTGGGAAGGTGGCTGGCTTCGATTGGGGCACCTATCCCACCCTTTTAAAAACTTGGTATTGGTATTTTTGTATTTTTTGGTAATAGAGAGCTCACTGCTTTACGGCGCTATTATTTGGGGTGGTGAATTCACCAAAGAGCAAATTACAAAACTTTCCACAATACAAAGAATTTTCTTATTGAAATTGACAAAAACTTATCGAACATCTCCTACTAGCACAATTGAATGTATTGTCGAGGATTCCCCCATTCCATTTAACAGCGCTGGCGGCGTATAAAAAATATTCAACATATAGGTAGATAAAGCGTTCTAACGATTTCAATGACATTTTCCCTTCTGGTTTTGATCTAAGCAATTTTGACTACAATGTGAAATACATTAACAACAAATATACTATCCGTGTGGGGGAACCACAACAACAAAAAAAACCTACTCAAAGTGTAACTAAACTAATATACAGATGCTAATTTGAAAAGAAAGTCAATATTTCAAAAGATTTCTTTTTCTTTTTCGAAAGGAAGTGAGGAAGTGAACATAAAAAAGTCTGAATCACCATAGTTAAAAAAATAAACTAAATTTTTAATCTGCAGTTAAAGAATTGCAGATTTGTTTTGAAATTTCAATAGCTTGAGAAAGTTTATTCAAAAGTAAAGACTTTTTTGCCAAAGATTTAATCCAAATGTGCTTATGCCCTTCGGCAGGAATGGCTAAATGAAAGTCTTTAGTGTGATTACAGTGAAAAACAAAATGATCGGCATCGCCGTATACTCCACAAGTACAATTTGAACTATTTAAAATCTTAAACCTAAAGAGATATGATGGGAATGTGCCGTGATGAGTTGCAAAATAATTTAAAGATTGATTAGTAATAAGCAATTTAATATCAATGTTGAGCTAGAACTCCTTCACACGCACACCGGTATTAATAAATATCCCAATTAAAAAGTACGTCTTGTTTGCAGCGTTTTTTAATGTACGAATAAGGGGCTGGTAGATTTAAAATTATACCACAATCTGCGACAATTTTAGCAAATTGATCGGCCAAGTCAATCGTATGTAAGCCTATTTTAAGGTATTATATACATTATTATTTTTGAGGATTGTATTTTTATTCTGTATTTGTTATTTTATTGCATTTACTATATTTTATTAATTATTTTTATTTGTTATTTTATTGTATTATGTGTTTTATTGTATTTATGTTGATGCTGATTGTATTTGTATAATGTATCTTTTTGTACTCTTCCCCGCCGACCGTTAAAACGCTCCACACATGGCTGAATGGGTAGGCGTGGGTAATAAATAGATGTTGACCACAATCGTCCATCCAGAAGTCTCGCCGCAAATATTAAGATTATTAACTTCCTGACAAATACAATAATGTTGATTTTGAAGTATACACTGACGGATCCGGGGTTGGCGACAACGTCGGGTTCGCTGTGTGTACCGGACCACTTCGCAAAATTAACAAGTAAAATTGGTTTCGAAATTTCTGTTCCTTATTCCATTCTTGAGAAAAATACAAGACAAGACCTTTTAAATAGTTGGAACCTTAGTTGGCGGGACTCCGAAACAGGTAAAAGAGTCAAGGATTTCCTTCCAACTCCTGATCTTGAGTTATTGACTCTTAATAAATATTTAGTTTACTTAGTCACTGGACATGGTCCATTTATAGCGTACTCTTGCATCTTTTTTGTATTTGCTTTTACTACATCTTTTGTCATTTTTAATGGGGGGGGGGGGAATATGTAAACTTTTTGCAACTACGCTCATTCGCGTATTCAAATTCGCGTGGCGTCTGCCTGACGCTCGGGATTAACAAAAAAAATTAAACAACACAGTCTTTAAAAGCACTCTTTTATTGGTGAAATAAAAAGTAGAATTTTTACATTTTAATTAATTTTTACTACTATAATTGTATGCTATTATATTTACATAAATCTAATTTATAATTTATTATTGTAAATATTATAGAATCTGGAAATAAATATTTTCCGTCAAATTCACAATCAGGTGGTATTCGTACAGAATTAAAATTTAATTAAAATAATCGAGTGACTGATAATTAAGTTCTAAAAATATTAAAATAATGTATTGTCATCAAGAACATGGAAAGTGTGCAAATATTTCAAAACTCTAGAACATCAGGAAATGAGTAAAATATCGATTATAAAATTCCACTTCTACAAACATGAACCAAGTTGGCAAAATAAAAGTGTACAATGAATAAATTTAATTAAAACAAGTTAAAAAGACACTTTTATTAATGTACTAAATAATTAAAAGTAGACTTTTTTAAATTGATTGTTTTTGTTTTTTTACTTTTTGTTTTTAATTTATAATTGAATATTATATATATTCTGGAATATGGAAATCAGTTTTTTTCACTACAAGGTGGCGCCACGAGTACAAAGTCAGAATTAAATTAATCTGTTTAATGACACTTAAATCCTTAAAAAATATTGAAAGAGTGTATTAGAGTGTTGAGAGAGCACACAAGTGTACAAAATTCTGAAATGTCATCAAGTGAGAGAAAATTCGATTACAAAATTGCATCTTTACAAACGCGAAACAAACCAAGTTAATAAGAGTGTATAAAAAGAGACTAGATCTCGAGAATGCAAGAACTTGATGGAAAGGTAGCAAGAAGAAAATTCAGTCTCCAATCTATCATTCTTTTGAGTTGTGAAGTCAATGAGCATTCTGCCAACTCTCTTTTGGATTTGGGTCATAGGGGTCAATGTATTAACCTGCTTGTCAAAAGATTTTCAAATTGGTTAGAAAAAAATTATTAAAGAAGTCGGAAGTGTAATATTGATTATCAAGTTCTGAATGAATAATGATATAAATATCCGGATTGTGGGCACAGTTGATTTTTATACTTAACTATATAAATCAAATTGAAACGCCATTTTTTTTTGTTCGCTATAGGAAGAAGCCAAACTACAGAATGGATATTCTTGAAATTTTGCTCACAAATACAATAAAGGTTTTAGTGAAGGTTTCGTGAGGATTACTTAAATAGTTATTATTTTTATAATTTAAAAACTTTTTTCCGCTGCACATGCGAAGTTCAAGCAATTCTGCTGACGAATTTCTGAAATCTGAAAACTATTAAAAGCTAATGGAGAAAATTAGCTTCAGTTGTTTTTAAAAATCGTCTGGTTCAACTGATATTCTCATTTCGATTAAAAAACGTTTCAGACGATAAAAGGATTTTATGTAATATGATATCTTATCCTTAATAATATAATAAATGCGAAAGTGTGTCTGTCTGTCTGTTAAGCTTTCACGACCAAACCACAAAACCGATTTGGATGAAAATTGGCAGAGTTGTAGCTTCAAACCCAAGAACGGACATAGGCTAGGTGAAATCACGTTAAATTAATTATTTTTGACTATAGATTAAAATTAGTTAACAAAGAAAGCCCATTGACTCCGCGATTCGCGATGAAAATTTTTATTTTTCAATCAGCTGTCACGCGATCCTTTAGGAATGCGAAAACATGTGGAATAAATTATTTTTAAAATCAATTATCACGTAATCCTTTTTTCCGCTGTAACTTCGGAACAAATTGCCCGATAAAAATGATTTTTATACCATCTTAAAGATACAAATTTTACCTTTTCAATGATATTAATTTTATTTCTGTGACAGTTTTCATTCAATTATTATTTTTTTTTTTAAATTTTACGTGCAGACGATTTTGAAATAACGCAAATTTATAGCTACTCAGTTTCTAGGAAATGGTTAGACTTTGAACTAATTTGCCTTTATTTTTGAAAATTTTTCTTACATTTATAAGTATCCATAAAATAAGGCAGAATTTACATGTATCTGTCTGTCTGTCGGTCGAACGGTCGGTCACAAAAACTCCTCCTAAACGGTGAATGGTAGCGACGTGAAATTTACACACGACATTCTAGAGCATATTTTTAGGTCAAAGGTGTTATTTTCAACTTTCAGAGTTAATTAGTTCTTAAGATATTTAATTAAATAACGAACATTAGCCGCTTTTAAGCCTAATGCTTAGACGTTTTTTGCCAATAACTTCTGAAATCTTTATTAGACAACAATTATTTTTATGCCATTTTAAAGAACAGAAAATGATCTTTTTAATGCTATTAATGCCATGGCGATGAAATATTTCCTCCGATTGCTATAAAGGTTTAAAAATATTTTTTAACGTAATTTCTAACAATACTTTTATTCTTATAGAAATAAATTCAAGCCAAATTACTGTTTCGCGCGCGGGATTTTGCCAGTGTTAAAATTAATAAAAGAAAATATTACTTTCTTTGACCATAAACAACAAAGGAGACTATACCCTTCCGGTTTCCTGTTGTGGTAGCATTTACAGCTTTTAATAAGGTTACACAGTGATCCAATGACGTTAGTGAATTATTCTCTCGATGTTTTGTATAATTTTCACAGTGAGATATTACAAAATATCCTTCTGTAGATACGGTAATGGGCATTAACAAGGAGCATCATATTCTGTAGAGCTCTTCAAGATCTTAGAATTGTCAGGGGCACCTTCCGACAAGCCTAGAATGATAGTCGGTGTGCCAGTACTCCTAATACGTAACCTCGATATACCGAGACTGCGCAATGGCACACGGTTAAAAATTACACACCTAGGTACAAACGTCGTGAAAGCTACTGTTATGACTGATATAGGGAGAAGAGAGAGTGTTTTAATTCCACTCCTTCCGATAATACCGAGGGATTTATCATCTCAGCTCAAAAGGTAACAAATCCCTGCAAAAATATCATTTGCGAGGCTCAGGGCCAGACACTGAAAGTGGCAGGCGTACATTTGGAAAAACCATATTTTTCCCATGAGCAACTATATGTGGCCTGTTCACGTGTGTACAGCCCACACAACCTCTACATCCGTGCAAATAACGTGGTATACAAAAGTATATCATCATAGATAAACAATTTACATAACTATATCAGCATACATGTACAGTACACTCCTGTCAGCCATCCAATTAAGTATTATCAACCGTCAGAACTTTTCCTTTCCCCTTTCAAAATGCAACCAAACATTTACATTCGTGAATTAAATAAAAGAATAATTCAAATTCTTCGCGCACGAAGTCGCGGGCAACAGCTAGTGTAAAAATATTTTCTACATTAAAAATATTAGACGTGAAAGTAATTTTATTTCGAGCAACGCCAGGTATATCAGCTAGTTGGATATAAACTTTACCTATCCAGGATATGCATTCTTTAGGCGAGATGAGGACGAAATTTTCTTTATTGACATAAGTTACTTACCGGAAGCTCAGAAAAACGAGAGTTTGAAACAGGAAGAGAGTCAAAGTAAATCAGCGCCGTAGACCAGTATTTGTTAGTATATTTAGCTATTTAATTATAAATTAATTTTTGTAAGAGCAAAATATTATAAATAACACGTGTTCCCAGTTATAAATTTATATAAGTTATATATTTATATATCATATTATTATGGACAATGCTTTCTTATTAGTTTGGCAACGATTATTATTTAATTTGTGTTAAAAGTTTTAATTTAGAATTCGGTTTCGTAAATAATAAAGATGGGAGTTGGTATTTTTTAATTAAACATTATTTGTTAAATATAAAAGTATTTACATTTTTCTCTTAATTATAACAGGGATAATGCACAGACGAAAAAAAATGTCATCGCAATGCGCGTATATTTAAGTTCTAGAAAGCTATATCGTAGCTTAACAAGCAAGACCACCTATCTCAGTTTTTTGAAATTTCAAAGAGGAAGAAAATGCCGAATTTTTCGCAACAAATAACGAATATATCTGAATTTTTTTTAACATCTGATATAAACATGAGACCGCATTTTCTAACCAGATGTAAAAAAAATTCAGAGATTTTTGTTATTGGTTTCGAAAAACTGAGTACTTTCTTCCTCTTTGAAATTTCATAAAAACTGAGATAGGTGGTCTTGCTTGTTAAAAGAGGATATTTAAGTGTTAAAAATATTTTTTAAAAAATTAATTAGGCAAATATTTGCATTGAAAGAAAATTGTTATCACAGAAAAACTAAATTTTTTCCATCTTAAAGTAGTGTAAAAATGTTTTTTCTGTAATAATATGCTCCGAAGTTTTGGAGGAAAAATGTTAACATTTTGAAAAGTTTTTAATTCAAGGCCTATCTAAAATTTTGGAAACCCTTTCTTAGTGAGAACCTAGTGCCCACGAAGTAACTACAGGCCAAATTTGGTAGCTCAAGGCCCAATGCCCTGCCCTATAGAGCGTTTTGAATGATTTTTGCTCTTTACATGTCACACGACTCATCACTAATGTGACCATACCTCCCGTTTCGAACGGGACAGCCCCGTTTTTTGGTAGCCTGTCCCGTTGCCCCGAAACACAGCTTCGGGAAGCTCAAATGTCCCGTTTTCAGAAAGAGAGAGACTCACGATAACAATTTCAAACAAGAAGGCGCCAAAAATCAAAAAGTCCGACGGTAATGTCTAGCCCGGCGATGACGGAGCATGCGCTATACGTATCAGACGACATATGTTAGTTGGTCAGTAGTCTCCTATCTTGCTCTTAGTTCAAACTTCATTACACTGTATGAAGTGACAGAATGAAACACTGGGAATATTTAAACCGAAAGTCGTTGGGTGGAACTGTTCAAACACTTTCACACCAATAATTACATCATACGAACTTTCGTATAATTATTGAATATATTCTATGTCTGCCCGGCACAAATGTACCCATAGAAAGGTTCTTTTTCCTTATGAATAAGTTGTGGACGAGCTAGAAGACACAGTTACAAGTCGCAGTTTATAAAGCAACGTTAATTACCAAAGTCAATTTTAAGAAATCATGCCAAGAATTTCATTCTTCTTTTAAATCAACACCAAATATACCGAAGCAAAAATGTGTTCTTCAGAAAAAGACTAGAATGAATTATTTATTTTCACGTGTTGATTTCTGTTCTTTTCATTAATAAATAAAAACTGGAGAAATGTTGCTTCCTTGAATTCACATAATATTACCTATCAATTAAAAAAAATGTCCCATTTTGAGGGAAAAAATAAATGGCCACTTTACTCATCACGCTACTTTCAGATAGCATCCAGTTTAAAAAGATTATCATGTTCAAAATAGTCACGACTTTACCATGTTTTCCATTGCATCATATTAAAAGAAATTTCGATTTTAAAGACATTCCAGACTTTCATGTTCCTTTATAATTAATTTTTAACTAACATTTTTTTATCACTTAAACAATAACAATTTTTGCATTCCGATTTTAATAACTATTTTATGTCTAGTTTAATTAAAATATCACAATTTATGCTTATGATAAATTTTTAATAAATAAAGAGCGTCATCTCTCATTTATAAAATGAACGGAGATTGCATTTACGACTCTCTGTCCTGTTATTCCAATTTCTTTGATTCCGTCCGACGCTTTTATGTTCTTATTCAATTTTATAGGAACAAGGAATTGCGCGAGTACTTTATTCTTTGTTTTATATCTCTTAGAAAATGTATTTCTTCTGTTTGTTGTAAGATACCAGGAAATGCAGGAAAGAATCGAAAAACTGTAAAAATTTAATGATCCATTTCCATCAGTTGAAATTGTTTTACGTCGGTTGCCATGGTAGCAGCCAGTTTCATTAACTTTCAAATATTCGTTATGTTGCAGCTCGATTCAGTTTCAAGTTAATAAAAAGGAATAATAAATTGTGTTTCAAACTTCCGTCTGCTATAATTTTGCCGAAAGAAACGCTGATAGTGCTTCATGTTTAAAACTAAAACATTCATACGTTTATTTATTATTTGAAAGATTTTTCCAGAAATACAGAATTTAAAATTTAGCGTAGAAAATACAAAGTGATACAATAAAATGTTTTTCATATCTTATAAGTTAATGTTTTTCTTTAATAATATTTAATCAAAAATAGATTGCTTTCCTTTCCGTGGCGTTCTTAAGATACGTGTCAAATTTATGTTTACTGAAAATTGATAATTATTTTATCTTATCTCTATTAGAATCCTTGATTTCATCTTGCGCAAAACAATACTAGAAACGCTACAATCAACTATAACCGAACTTGTCAATAAAAGAAGTAGAATAAGTTGTATATATACCTTTATTTACTACTCATGCTACACGATGATTTCCATACTTTTCACATAATTGATGATGAGTCATGTTTTCAAAGAGCAAGTCTCACAGAAAGCTGTTTTCACTTGCGGAATGAATCTGAAGAAAAAAGGAATGCAAGTCGCCTGCCGAGTATATCTCCCACCTGTTCTATAGGATTTAGATCATTAAAGCTTTGTGGCCACTACATGCGATGAATATCTTCACTTCGATGGAAGTTGTCGAATATAGCCTCAAAGCGACATCAATGATGAACAGGAGTCCAGGATCTATATCACCTTAAAAAACAAGAGAAAAGCTTAAGAACTATGCATCTTTGTCATAGTTTAGCTTTTCTCAAAGATATGGAGATCTTTTCAGATCTCCAGTAAGTGGTCTGCCCAGTTCCCCTCCTGAATAAAAACTATGTGTTCCATTATATTTTCGGAATGAAAATCAGTTACACTGTATATTCATCATTATATCACCTGATGAGAATCATAAGACCACCAAATGGCGCCTAAACGAGTCCTTTTTCACGTGCAAAAGAGGCGAAAGGATATATCAACACCTTGGTTCCAGAAGGCGCGAAAAGCCATGCAGAAAAAATGATATTTGAGACGTTATTTTTTCCAAATACTGAATTTTGGAATTTCGCCACTATGATTCTCAGCAGAAGACATGACGAGAATCAGTTTGCAGACTAAATCTGAACTCATGAACAACAATTTTTCCCCACTGTTCCCGAAACCTCTGCTGATTCGCCGAACTACAGTGGTTTAGAATGCATGCATTTCAGACATTTATAACTCACTTTTCGCATGGACAAAACAATTTCATCTTGGAAAAGCAAAAATATAAAAAATGCAATCATGTCAGAAGAACCTGTTTTTTTTAAACTAAATTTTGACTTGACTATGACTAATTAGAATCATCAATATTAGCAGCAATATTTATGTATGTTTAGAATGCAAGCATTTCAGATATTTATAACTCATTTTTAGCATGGAAAAAACCATTTTATCTTGGAAACGTAAAGTTATTGAAAATGCAACCAGCTTAGAAGAACCTTTTTTAAAAAATGAAATTTTCCGCAGCACTATAATTCGATGAAAAATTCCTCGACCTTAGAAAATTGTACAGGTTACACAAACAGAATTATTTTTCGCATAATTTTCAGTGGTGGGTGATGTTTGGTATTTCACATTCGCTAGGAAGGCCAACGTTCTTATTCAACTAGTGTTGCCATTCAGGTTTGAGAATAATTTATTTTGATTTGTGAACCTTGCAAATGAAAAATTAGTTCCATGTCGCTGTTTCTGCTTTTGCAGTTAAAGGAAATTATTATGTCTTGTGATGAAGGTGCCCTTTTCTTTGATTAATGGGGCAGTGTACAAATTACAACTCAAGCTAAGGGATTTCTTTCCTTCACTATTATACTCTCATTTATTTACCTTTCATAAAATTACTTGAACATTAAATCTGAGAATTTCTTAAATTAATGAATGTTATCCCTCTTTTTTAAGCACCGTTCTTTCAACATTTTTTATCCTTGAACATCATCTAGCGAACAAAAGAATAAAGTTTATCAAGGTGGATCTGACAGTTTCACTCTTAAGATGTTAATGCATCATACTGCTCAGTGAAAAATGACTCTGTCAAAGCTATTAGCTTTATACAAAAAAAATTGTCTTAAAATTATGCCTAAATTCCTTTCTAAAATTAATTATACAGCCAGAATAATTTACTTATTTATGTGAACAAAAATAAGGAAAAATAATCTCTCCTTGGAAGATTTTTAACATAAGTTATTTCGAAGAAATTTAGTTTTAAAAAAGTGTTGATGGAGAAGATTTTTTTTTTGAAAAAGTTTATTATTTTTATTTTTAGAACATAATTTCAATTCTAGAATTTCGGCTATGAAAATGTTTAAGGTGTTCAAGAACAAATACTTTTTATTTGAAAAGTTGAGAATTTTGAAAACTAATCAAAATCGAAATCAAACTATTTTTTTTATCCAATTAGAAGAGCTAACACATGTAATTCGTCCACTGATAAAATAATTCTGATGTTACCCTTGAAAATAATAACTACCTTGAAATTTGTTTTATTCAGATAAAATTCAGCTTTAAGTGATCGCTTATTACCACCAAATATTTCTTTTGAAAAATATCTTATTTATTTTTTTCATTTATGGACGAGTTTTTTGTTTTGTTTATTTGCATTAAAGTAAGACTTCCGCTATAACCACCAACTTTCGCTAGTAATGGGAATCTTCAAAATTTCAACACTCTGAAGATTTTAATTGATGTTTAAAGTGGAGTTTTGTAATGTTATGGCTTAAGCATACTTTGATAATATTAAAGTTTATGTTCCTGTTGCTGTAGTTCTCAATCTTAATATACTTAAATAAAAGTCATTGTGGCTATGTATGTGGCTATGTTCCACATCTCCTCCTAAACCAATGGACTGTTTTCAACCAAATTTTGCACGCTTATTATTCAAGACAAGAGGAAGACACTTATGAACTTTTCAAAGTCCAAAAGTTAATTAAGCAGTCAGTTAATTAGAAATGAACCGAAACCGTTTTTCCGCCGTAACTTCGGAGAAAATCGGCCGACAACAAATACATTTTTATACCATCTTAAAGTTCAAAATTTTACCTTTTCAATGATACCACTTGTATATCTTGTGACATTTTTCTTTCAATTTTTATTAATTTTTTAAAGTATGATAATTGTTATTTATGCGTAGACAATTTTGATATAATGCAAATTTACAGCTACTTCGTTGCTAGGCAACGGTTAGACTTTATTTCTCAAATTTTTGCTTATTTCTCAGTTATTATCTCAGTTTTTCGCCAATAATTTCAGAAAAATATGTTGCACCTAGATTATTTACATACCATTTTAAAGAGCGGAAAATCATCTTTTTAATGATTTCAAATTAAATGCTATGCGTTCTTTTTATTAATTGAATAAACATTTCAAATTTATTTCATACACAATTTGTAATAATGCTTTCTGTTATTGTAATTAAATTCAAACCATTGATCGTTTTATCAAGTCCTTCATTCTGGTATTTTTGCCATTGTGAAAGCTATGATAAAAATATTATTTTCTTTCAATGTTAACAGAAAAGCAGAAATTTTATTTAGCTTTTATTTCATAGCATATACCTCTTTCAATATGTTTGCGAAACTACACAGTGATGACTCTCTTTTCGCGATTCTTCATTTAATTTTACAAATTTTTAATGATCATAATGAGTGTTTAAAATCCTTCAAGATTGTTGAGCCCACTTCTTACCGGAGGGAGAGGGCCTAAGGAGAAAAAGAAAGAACACTATGCGGTTTTTTCCGGTCAGTGACAAAAACACTATAAAGAAGAGGATTGTTGTGCGGATAATGGCAAAAAACAAAAGATGTGAAAGAGTTTCTGCTGTTGCCGTAGCAATGATGGGGAGGGGGAAATGGAGTACGAAGGACTACGAGGTTCTTGCCAGGTTCTTCAAACTAAGGAGAGAAGAAGGGTGTTTCACTGCTGCTCCAAAGGGTCAATTGATTAACGAAAATCAACGTTAGATGCTTCCGCGAAAAACACTTTTAGTAAATTGAAAGTGTTATAAGTACTTGGACTTGGAAAATATTTTTATCCCGAGCAATACCGGGCATATCTGTCAGCGTTTACTTAAAATAAGAGTCTTGGTTTTTGAAAAGACTGCCATAATTGTTCGCCATCACACTTTTTTGGCCACTTCTAAGGCTTGTTTGGCGGTTAAATTTTTAATCATACTATTTAGATAATCACTGGCGGTTAAATTTTTAACCAAATGATTTAGCTAATTACTATCGTTTCATTTCGAATTTAGATGTTTTTAGATTTTTTTTTACCGATTTAAATAAAAAGGATTACACGAACTCAAAGAATGCAGAATTCAACACTTCGTGTACTAAAGAAAGAACTGATTCGAACTTGGCGCTTGATACAGTATCCA
Organism: Araneus ventricosus; assembly: GCA_013235015.1. Lineage (NCBI taxonomy): Eukaryota > Metazoa > Arthropoda > Arachnida > Araneae > Araneidae > Araneus > Araneus ventricosus. The sequence goes on along the minus strand of BGPR01009338.1, from coordinate 27,059 downwards.
AATGGATTTGGCGATGGTTTAAATAGAAGGGTTAAAGAAAAAATTGTTTGTGAATCCAAAATAAACAAAACAGAAAAGTCGTTCATACGCATCGATATTTACAAATTTCGTTTCAAAATTTTTCTAAAAATTTATTAGCTACTTATTCACTAAGTTTATGATTTTGGATGGTTTTAAAAGAAGAAAGTAAACGATTTTTTTCCAACCAATCAGATTAGCTTGTATAAGTCAAATAGGGTAAAAAAAACCTGAAACTGTGATGCTAAAATGGCATCACAGTCATGCAGTAAATGTCATCGTGCTTGCCATGTAACTTTCACGTTATGAAGCATGAAAAGTATTGTTTAGTATTCTAAAAAATTTGTTGTTACGGCACTGGTATCATAAATTTTTAAACTCAAATTTATGACTCAAATTTGAACTCAATTTTACTCGCTTTAAAATCCTCATTAAGTAAACCTGAGTAAGAAAAAAGAAACATATTTGTTCTTTTTGAATTACTGATCAAAATTCAATGACACAACCAATTTATTTATTAAAAATTTTTAATCTGATAATTGAATATTATTTATATCTGACAATGATGTATATTCATGAAATATAATCGTTTCTTGGTATTTCTTGTATTATTAATCAATGAGCCAACTTTGACAGATTTTAAAATTTATCAAACCAAAATAACAGGTTATCTGAAAACTTTGAAGCAATTTGCCACTTTCAAGATCAGAAGGAGACATGAAAGAAAATTAATCTTTGTAAAATTAATTAATCAGTCTTATTCATTATTGCATCGTTATTTCGATAATAATCTAAAGACGGAATCCATTTTGCTCGTTAACAACAGATAGACTAGTTGTTATTGAACTAATTCTTATGAAATGCTGTTACACTTGCACAAAAAAGTAATAGTTGAAATTGCTGGGATTTTGTTTTTCAATTTAATTTAATATTCTTTAATTGGTTTATAAACATAAATGTTTTATGTTGAAACAAGGTAAGAATTAAATCCATAATTGCTGTAGCTATTTCATGATATCGCTACATACAGGTTGTCCCAAAAAAGTGGAATAAGCGTTTATTTCCTTAAATATTGATTTTAGATATATACTTCTAATTACAAAGTTTCATCAAATAAGGTAAGAATTTGTATGAAAATACTTTAGCTTCTAAGGGGATTGATAATGAAAAGTTGAAATTAAAATTTTATACGGTCCCCATAGTGAAAAAATGTCAATTAGTAAACTTTTTCTGTTATATTCATCTATTTATATACAAAGTTGCAGGCTTCTATCTGCAAAAACGAAGTCAAATTATTGGCTTAGACCACTTTTCCATACCTCTAACTGATTGATCCAGTCTTTCGGTTCACATATTTCAGAGATAATTTAAATATTTCAATGAGTCAATAAAAGGGCGGAATCAGAAAATAACAATGAGTTTGTTAACTTTTGTTAAATATGAAAAATAGTAAAAAAATATATTAATTTGAAGTACTCACAAAAATAGTTCATCTCGTGAACCTACCTAAATATTCAAAGCAGGGGCGGCTTTATCTGCTTAGAAACCAGCAGTGCTATAAAAATACTATTAGAACACTATTGAAATACAATTATCCTAAAATAGCTTTACTTCTAAATATTCTAAACTTGAAGTTGTAATTATCTGAAATATGTTTTAGAAAATTTCTGCGCTATCTTTTTTTCGGTGAGCGATTTCTAACGACAGAAAACGAATACGTAATAACCAGCCAAGTTCCCTTTGAGACAATATGAACGTGAATCCGAAACCTAAAAACAGCCAATGAAAAAGAAATTGAAGAAAGAAGACGAAAAAACGTGAAGACGCACCTAGGGTGAGATTGAAGGGGAGAAAAAAATAGAAAATGAGTTCGCCTAGCGCCAAACAGGAACATCCGAAAATCCAGCTCTGGTTAAGTTCAAGGACAGAAATGATAGTTCTTCACCTTCGCCCATTATATCACTTAGTTGTACGCAATAAGCGAAATTTGATGCTTTCAAGAATTCAAGTCCAACTACCATCCTAAGTCTGTTTTACTTTTTCGTTCATTTTCTGTCTTTTTTCTAGTTTCTATCTTTTTTCGCTGATAATTGACCTTTAATCGAAATACGAATTTTCAAAGCAGCATGGTCAAGAATGGCTCTTGCGCCAATAAAACACAAACCAACCAACTTACCAACGAATTTTCAAAATAATTTTTTGAGTTCTGCAACTCTGCAGCCTTACAAGAGGAATCGCCACTGCCTTTAGGTAAAACTTAATCATACGCACAACGCTTAGAGCCAATAATTTAATATTATTGTTCGATATTAGGATATTTTCCTTTTATGCCTCAAATTTTCACTTTTACAAGTTGTCCTCCCATTCTTTATAAAGTCGATAGTTGCAACTGTCGACCAATGAAACTGGGTAACATTATGCCTCATAGGCAATTTTTTTAGTCCATGTTAATTGGATGATGTTTCACGATGCAAATATTTGCATTTCGCAGTTTTTCTGTGTTGATTAAATTTGCATTTCAGCAATAAACATCTCCATATAAATTTGTGAACAGCTCTTTAAATTTAAAAATTAATATATCTCTGTAAATTTTGCAGATAGAATCGTTAAACTTAGTTTATACATAAATGAGTGTAAGGGGAACATTTTACTCTTTGACAATTTTAATCTACGGGGAACGTATAAAAATTTAATTTCCTTAATTTTTTATTTTCAATTTTCACAGAAGCCAAAGTGCTTTCACAGAACTTCCTACCTTATTTGATGAAACTTTCTTATTGGAAGTATATGTCTAAGTGTTATATTTAAGGAAATAAATGCTTATTCCACTTTTTTAGGGCACCCCATAGAATCATTGATGCATTAGTTTCGTTAAATAAAAAGAATCTTTGATATTAGCAATTCGAATTAGGTGCATTGGTGTTAGGTTTCACTTCAGAGAGGTTTCGATATTCACTGCGCTGTAATTTTCTTTAAAACAATTCCACACGAATGACAATTTTCATTTTGCATATCAATAAGGTCACTTTACTTTTTACCAACAAGTCCTGTGCACTCTGACGCAGTTGCAACCAATTTTTTGATGCTTCATAAATTATTTGATCAGCACTTCTTGTACAGAAACTCGAAACAATACGTTATTCGTCGGTATTTTGATGAACCTTTAAGTTTTAGACCTCCCCGAGTCCTCCCGCCCCCTAAAAAACCATTTTTGGAATAACGTTTGTCTGTCTGTCTGTGAATACGACAGTCTTCACATAAAACAATAAATCTGCATAATTTTGTACACGAAATCTGTCAAAG
>BGPR01009338.1:7282-23728 GCA_013235015.1 Araneus ventricosus | reverse complement strand
ATAAAATGGATTTCTGTTTCTTTCGTGATTTTACTATTTTTTTAATCCGATGAATCGCACTACAGGATCCGATAAATGCACCCAAGCCGGATAATCGTCGTCAGAAGTTTTATACACCATTTTGAGGATCATGTTTGCCAATCACGAGAAAAAGATTCAATTGGAATTTTTTTTAACAAATTGGTTGGAGTAAATTTAAGGTATCATTTAAATCCGATGTTTAGAGCTACAGGATCTGACAAAGGCTCCGAAGCCAGATATTCATCGTCAGAAGTTTTATACACCATTTTGAGGATCATGTCTGCCAATCACGGAGAAAAGATTGATTTGAAATTTTTTAAAAAATTGGCTAGCTTAAATTAAAAGTATTTTTTTATACAGGATACGACACATGCACCTAAGAAAGATAATACTCGTCGTGAGAAATTTTATGCATATTTTTATATTTATTATTTTATTAATACAATTTTATGCAGTATTATTTTAATTTATTTTATGAGGATCATGTTTGCCTATCACGAAAAAAGATTGATTTGGAACTTTTAAAAAAAATTTAAATTGGCTGGAGTGAATTTAAGGTTATCAAATGCCAACATTAAATTCCGCAGATGCGGAGTTTGGTTACTGTATTTTTTTTACCTCTGATTATTTTAGAAATCGGACTGACTATGCAGTCTGAGAACTAGCAACCTGCACTTTTTATTCGTCACGTTATGCGTGTAACGTTTTGGACAGCCAACGACTCTGGGGAGGAAGGTCCAGAGCCAAGAAATACTCTTATTTCTAGCACGTGCGTGCAAGAGTTTTTATTGAATATTGATTAAATAATATATCTTGATTAAATAAGATGAAATTATTACATGCATAATGATAGTTCAGGTACAGACAATTAAAGTCATATACAGTGCTCATTAACCAACACAGGCCCACTTCCACTAGTGGCCTAAAAAGAATGAAATTGGTCTCAGTGACCCAAGTCTATCTTGTTACCAAGAAAATCGAGCCCTCGCTCGTCGCCGTCCTCTTGCTAAAAAAACCAAAAATCTCCGTCTTCTCTTTCCTTGCACCTTCCTTTTTACTCCCTCGTCCTCCTCCTCGGGGAACGGTCCAGAAAAACCTTTCCACAAATCCACGTCCATTTTGTAAGTGGAGCCCACCTCAGCGAGCCCTTATTGGCTCCTTACCTTTTCTGGGCTTGTCCTTCCGTCGCCAGCGGTTTCTCATGCTCGAGATAATTGACCCTTTTCATCACGTCCACTAAAGAGCAGACCGAGGGCGCCAGACTCAAATCCAGCTCCCTTTGGCGGCGTTTTAATGAGGACTCCCCGCTGAGGCACCTGCTCTGTCCGGTGGTCCATGGCGTGGGAAAAAAAGTTACCGCTAATGATCTGGGGGATCTTAGGGGATCTTACATGCGTTCCGCGAACAGTGTCAAATTCTGTAGGTTTAAAAGTTTGACAATCAAACCTGAAAATAAATTTCGAAAAGAAATGCCTTGTTGTTATATCTTTAAACATATTTATTCTATGCATTACAATATTCAATCAAATCAATTAGAAATATAGTTGGCAAAAGCAAGCGATGTAGCTGCCTAAGTTTGTAGAGAATATGCAAAATATTAACTTTTATATATTTAATTAATTTTAATTTCATAATTAAAATTTATTTAATAATTTTTAAGCATGTTGTTATTATGATATAGAATATTACATCAAATCAATTAGAAACAGAAGAGAATTTTGATTTCAAGAGATTTTTAAAAAAAAATTATTTTTGTAATGTAATAACAATGTAAATCAAATTGTCAAATAAAATCAAATAAGAAACGGGATTAATATAAATATGTTTGGAAAAATGAGAACTTTAATCAAATATTGATGAAAAGATAAAATAGTTTTTTTCTATGTAAGCACCGTGGATCTCCTCAATATCATTTTAACTATTATTTAAGCTACAATTATAAGTTACATTTATGCAGTTGAAAATCAGTGTTAGTGTTCGATTGTAGCATCTTTAAAAATAAAATATGCGTTATTAAACTTATTCAAAGTTTCGAAATGGGTGCCATTTGTATAACTAATATCTGCTGTTATGTTTCGACAACTGTTTCGTGTCTTTCATTTGATTTTAAGTATTACTTTCCAAATTTATTAGAACAGTGTCAGTTATACACTTATATTATACAGGGTGATAACTTAAATAAAGGCCACCCTCCCTTAACTTCAGATAGACGGCAGCTATTGTAATGAAACTGGTGTCTAGATATAGAAAAACGTCTGTACGCTCCGCAAGGAGACCGATAGCAGCGCCATCTGACGGAAAACTCCGGAGTTATCGTCCTTATCTCGAAAACTGTACACAATAGGGAAAAATAGTCTATTACAAAGTTGTAGAATATCATCGATTTAGTACATAGAAACACCTTGGAGACATTATTCCTAAGGACAGAAGGCTTAAAATGAACATTTGATTGTTCTCGATTTCCGAAACTGTGACGTTACAAAACGGTTAGTTGCGGGTTAAAAAGAGAAAAAAACAATTAGTTATCACAAGATACCTTTATTTTCGGTGTTCAAAGTGCTCTCCGTCATCTGCAATACAGATTTGAGCCGTTGTTTTCTTTCACTTTGCACACGTTTTAGCATATAGTTGGTGCGCTATCACAAGCAACAGTAATACGTCATCGAAAGTCCTGTAATGTTGGCGGAAAGGTTGTATACACCGTCTGTTTCCTACAAGAAAAAGTGTATTTCGGTCATTTTTTGTCCGAAAAATGTCATTTTCTCATTTTGTTCATGTTTTGCGACGTCACACTTTGGGAAATTGCGAACAACCAAATGTACATTTTCAGCGTTCTTTTCTTAGTATTAATGTGAACAAGGTGTCTTTTTGTACTAAATCGATGATGCTCTACAAATTTGCAATTGACTTTTTCCTCTGTATTATACCATTTTCGAGATAGGCATGCTAACTCCAGAGTTTTCCGCGAGGTGGTGATTTAAATGGTCTGATCGCGTAGCGCATCGTCATTTTACTATACCTAGACACCACTTTCATGACTATAGCTGCCGTCGTTCTGAAGTTAAGGGGGGGCCCATATTTAAGTGGGCACCCTGTATATTATTTTGAATAATTTAAACATAATTATAAAAATGATTTTTAATAATTAATCAAAAATAATTTAAGAATAAAATTCCTTTATTTATCAAAACTCTGTTAATTTTATCATTAATAAATAAGGGTTTAATAAAATTTCTTTCTATCTATGTATTCTATCTAAATATCTATCTATTCTATCTTATTTTAAAAATTGTTTTAATGGAGTCATTTTATTCTTACGTTTCGCACGTTAATTGTTCCACTTCATTTTAATTTTGTAATACATTTCGCATCCTACAAGAGGAAAAAAAAATATGTGATGGATTTTCGATAAGATGGAAATTAAACACATTCTAATTTATGCTTTTTCAATTCCAAGACTTTTAACAACTTATACATTTTAGTATTAGTTGAGTTGCTGCTGAAAATGTTAGCTATTCTTCAACACCAGATAAATTCTATTATAAACGAATTCACTAATAGAAGATCTAACTGTCCATTTTAAAAACAAATTTAATTCGATTGGACACAAACTGAATGTATTTAACCTTAAAACTAATCAAGCAAAACTGTTCTAAATCATTCTAACATTGCAATTGTTTTAATCTTGTATGAAGTGAATGTTTCTTCGACGCCAAGTTTTTTGACAATTCATTTATTTCAATCTTAGTTGTATCTGGCAATTTAGCAATTACCTGGGATAACTTGAGAAGGTAAACACTGTCAATTAGACAAATCTGATAAAAGCAGAAATGATAAATGCATGCCCTCGGATTCATCACATTTTTCTAAGTAGAACAAGCAGCAGACGATATTTTTTCCGCTTTTATTGTGTTCCTCTTAACTGAAAGCAGTGAATAAATAATCCCAGGTGCAGAAAAGAATTATTGCATTAATTACGAAATATCTTTTGGCAGCAGCGTGACTTGAAAGCAACTTGTGGAAGCAAACAATGACCGTTCATTATATTTAGAACAAAGCACTAAAAGACTCGCTGAGGCACACGTCAATTTTTTAAACGAGCGATGCCAAAACGGAAAATAAAGAAGACAGTTAAATAAATGTACCCTTTTCAGAGAAGGAAATTCTGGTTAAGAAGAAATCTTAATGAGGACTTGCTGCTGGTTGGTTTGAAATGCAGTAAGTGATAAATGATATGTTTGTTTGTTAAAAATGATCAATCTATGTTTGCGAAATCCGACATGTTTGGCTTCACAGCAATTAAAAAGAATTAGTTCAGTTATACTGAATTCAGTCTGAAAAATAATACAGGAATCAATGTGCTAAGTGAAACATATGCATTCAATTCAATTAAAATTTTCAGAATCAGATTGCAAAATGGAATTACGACTTTTGGCATCTTTTTATAAAAATGAAATATGTTTTCTGACACTACTTACTTCTCAAGTAAATAGAATATTTTCTGGAATTTTTAAGATTTTTTTAGCTACATCTACATTTAGTAAGAAAAGAATTTTGTTCCATAGGACAAGTGAGAGTATTCATTTGATAAAAGTTTTTATTTTAATTTCATGTTATTATACTTTTTATCACTTTTTTTTAAGATTTCATATCTGCATTTGTGTCTTACATTTTGCAGAGAGAGGGGAGAGTTATAGTTAGTTAGTTTAGTTTATGGCTATTAGTTAGTTAGTTTAGTTTAGGGCTATGTTAGGACGGAACTCGTAATTTTGAACCGCGGTCAGATGACCGAGGACGACACCTTAGCTGGCACACCCTCTCCAAACCACACCAGTGGGAGGACGTTTGGTAACCTACGTATGATTTAATGTACAACAGGCTCAATACACGGCGGATCTTCAGTGGAATTGGATTTAGAACTTGGAACCCTCCGGCTCCAAGGTCGAGACTTTACTACTAGGCCACCGAGGCTGAGAGAAGTGGGGGGGGGGAGAAATATGATATTTTACACGCACTGTTTTCATGAATAAAATAAGGCTTTTAAAAAAATAGATATTCAGATATTGAGTCAATGCTCCAAAAGAACAATTTCGTCGTCTATCATCTGTGGTATATTCCATTTAGAAGTATGTCCAACAAAGAACAATTTATTTTATCCTAAACAGCAGTTTATTGTCCTTAGTACAGTTTTTGTTCGTATCTATTTAATAGCGTCTTACAACAGAACTAATGACGTATTCAAGCGTCGAAGAACATAGTATGTTAATCTCACAAAAAACAAAAAAGAGAATCAATATTTCAAATCATTGCTATCAAAAGAATGAGAAATGAAACAATACTAAGTTAAAAGTCTAATATTTATTTTGGGATTCACACGAGAGCTATTAAAATATCCTAGTATATGTTATTCAGATTCTCGATGTTTTTTTACGTGTCAATATTGTGTGTGAATAAAAGATTGAAAAGTTTTCTTGATGCGCAAGCACATACTCCATCCTAATGTGTTCTTTCTTTATAAAGTATCGCTATTATTTCTAAGTAATGATGTATCCATGTCTTGGCGAAAAAACGTATTGATTATAGAACAAAAATATTTATTTACAGACCTTGCGAACTCACTGCTTATTTTGTTCTTTCAAAGCTTTGACGACGATTTTAAAAGCTTACAGATTTGGATTTAAAGAATGCCATGACGAACAATACGCATTTAAATTCTTTACGATATTCGTTACAGTTATTAAGCTTTATTGCTTTTTTAAGAAGACGAACAATTACTATAATGTTATATGTCACATTCTAAATCTGTTTTCTGGCACTTAGTGTTACTGCTTTGTATGAAAACACTAGCCATTTACTAGCCATTAGCTTAATTTGTTTTGACTCAAACACTTTAATATATCTCTCTCAACACCATTCATTAGTATCGGCATAAACACTTTGAGGTAAATAACACTTTGGCATAAACACTTTGGTGTTTTTATTGAAGACAAAGGAAGATTTGAAGGTATAGTAAACAATATATTGTAATATTCGTAACGAATAAAAAAATATATTTGTAGAATTATTAAAATATATAAAGAAAAGAAATTAATTAGACAATAAAAATCGTTTGGTCATAAAAGAAATTAATTTAAAAATTTAGTTTGGCTGTAAAAGAAATTAATTAAAAATTCGTTTGGCATTAATTCTTTTCTAAAGGTTATAAAAATAGTGTGGCAACGATATATTTGTCTTTTTCTAACGTTGCCTAGCAACGGAGAGTAATAAGAGGATTGAACATGGAATTCGATGTAAATCAGTGATGTAAGTGTATGTGTTTGCTTTATATGTTTGTGATGTGGAAGACGTCCAATAAATATATTATTTTTGATAAAGAATTCCTCCGATTCTTCATGCTATGCTGAAATACATCACAATATAGTAAACCGATTCTAAACTCTATAATTTTTTATGTTGTTGATTAGAGAAACAGCTATAGATGTGTTTTAGAAATATACAAAAATTCTGGAGATGACATTGGAAACCTAGTATGAGTGAATGAGTTCTTTAGCCTATTGGACCAATTGTTCCAAATACGTCCCCGCGCAAGAGTGCAATGTACTCAAACTTAATCAAATTAAAATCGAGTATCATTTTGATTTCAAAATATTACCCTCAGGAAATTTTTCATGCTTTAAATTTGCTTACAAACCATTTTTTTCTTGGAGCCGGCTGACTGTTTCAGGAGTCAAAATTTGCAATTTTCCTTATAGGTTTCTGTGTTTACGTTAGTTAAATCCGTCCGTATTTTGTGTTCCTCAGCGATCATGAATAAATAACTTTAGACGGCTCTTAATTCTTTCCAGAATTTAATTGCTCTATAAAGCATCCGATCATAAAAGTAATAAAAATTTATCATTTCTTGAATTTTTAAAAATTTAAGTTTCAAGTAAGTGTAGTTATTAAAGTTATTATTTTAAACTTATTAAAATTTAAAAAATAAATACTATTTTTTATTAAAATTTCATATTGTTTATTTATTTATTATATATTAGTTATTAAAACTTAAACATGTCGGGTAATCCCAAATGTTTCCATTTGGGCCCTCATTTAGTAAGAACGGTCCTGTGAGTGAAAGGCTGAATGAAAGTGGCGAAAGACGATGAATCAATGAGGCATATAATTGGATGTAACTAATAAAATTTTCCTTTACAGCTAATAAAACTTACTTTTCAGGAAAATAAATTATTCAGGTTCAAATCAAATCTTTAAGTCAGGTTCAACGGTAGCATTTAATTAGGGTTCGGAGATTTTGAACTTCGAGTTTGTGCGCTCGTTAAACAAAATCATAGCTGGTGTGCATTGTAAACCAGATTTTTTTAGCTCTGTGGGGCTGTATTGATTTCGATAAGCACTCTTGATATTTTTATTATGCTTGCCGCACTTAGTGCAAATTAAATTTTTGTTTCTTAAAATAATTTTTGACAAGCTGTCATATGTCTGAATTCGATACGTTATCATCAACCAATCTATTGATAGTAATTTCACACGAAAATGTTCATAAAAAAAGTATTAAACTTAAACATTTGTGCTCTATTATATTTAAATAGAAACTCCAGTAGATGAATATTTTATATTATTATTGTACAGATATTAAATTATCATTGTACAGATATTAAATTATTATTGTACAGATTTTAAATTATTATTGCACAGATATTAAATTGAATCCAAACGAAAGTATTTACAAATTTTTTTTTATCATTTTCATAATCTGAATTCCTTAGTTAAACATCTTAGAGCTACTCAGTTATATTTAAACAGGAGCTCCTGTCGTTAGAATTTTTTCACATTATCTGTAACTGTTCTAATAATATTAAATTCATTGACCAAAAAACCACGTATCAAAAAGTATTTTTTATCATTTATATACGAGGGTAAGTCATTAAGTAAGTCACAAAAGACAAGAGAAAAATAATTTACCATGATAATCACTTGGAAACAATTTTATTTTTCAACATAATCTCCACCAATGATATTGATGCACTTATCCCGGCGTTCAACACGAAGTCCTATTGTGGATGAGATGGCAACCTAAAGAATTTTATGCAGGCTGAAAAAATGATGGGATAAGTGCATCAGCATTGGTGGAGATTATGTTGAAAAATAAAATTGTTTCCAAGTGATTATCATGGTAAATTATTTTTCTCTTGTCTTTTGTGACTTACTTAATGACTTACCCTTTTAATCTATGTTTTAAACTGGAACATTTTAGAGCTTGCGTTTAAGCAGATACTCTAATCGCTTGAATTCCTTACATTATCTGTAAATGTTCTATTGATATTAAATTAACTCTGAACGAAAATGTTTATCAAAAACAATTTTTTCGACACTTCCACATTTGCATTCTAATCTTGGACATTTTCCGCTTTTCAGTTAAATTCAAACAGAAACTTACGTCGTAATAAACTACTAGTTTTCTTTGTATTCACCTCAACACTTATAAACTACCCGCTGGGCACTTTCGGTTATTATCTGCATGGAAATATCGGCAGAAACATCATTCCAAGCTTGCTTCCTTTTTCTTTCTTTTCCAGCTCTCCAGACTCCATTGCCTTATATGGGAAACACCACTCGCCCGTCATTAGCTTTATTTGTACTCAACACAAGAAACGCTATAAAATGCCCGCTGGGCGCCGTTACTTACTACCCATATGAACCTTCCACCGTTAAGCAAGGCAATGATTTCCCGGGCAGTTTATACCCTAATCCCTTGATGGCAGGATTAATCAAAGGTAGGAAGTGAGGGACTGACTGCCTCGCTTCTTTTTTGCCTCTGCGGTCAAAGGAACAAAATTGGACTTTCTGAAAGAAAGGGTCACGGATCATCCACTAGGGTCTTCCTGTAGGTGAGGCCTGCAGCTAGGAATGTGGAAACCGGTTCGGGGGTTCAGTTAAAGGGTTCAAAGGCACTCGCAGCCGATTAATATCTATCCCTGGTGGGGGTCAGGTCTCAATTAGAGACGGTTTTTCTCACGATTCGAGCACACCTTCGGCTTCGTTCGAGATGAAATGGAATCCAGCCGCAATGGAAACGTCGTTTCGTTAGCATTTTAAAAAGGGATGATTGTGAGGCTGGCTCGTTTTAATGGGACGCGTAATTAAAGATGCCTCATTGAGAGCAGGCCATTGTCTTTTAGGTTTATCGTTTTGTAGTAATTGGTTTTAGCTCTTCAAAGGCGATGCGTTCAGACACAATCGCTGCCTAAAATTTTTCGATTTAATTTGATAAAAAAAAATAGGGTTGCGTTTCACATACGTGAACTTTATGAGAAATAAAATGAATGTACTCATTAATAAAGCAGCGTTTTATGGAACAAAAGGATAATAGATAGGTTTTAGGAACGCTTAATATGAAATTCATGGCCATTAAAGCTTATAATGGATGAGGATGCTCTGTTACATTTGTTATAACGTGCAGACATGAGGCTGTTTTGGGTATGAGGTATGCCCGAGGAGTCAAAAAATATTCATGAATATCGAATCATATGTTTAGTTATACAGGATGATTCTAAAATCATGGGACAAACATTAAAGGTAAGTGTAATGGAAGACCTCTGCTTGGGGGAGCCTCCTACTTGATTAAGGCATCCACAGATGTCAAGCATACAGAAAAAAGTCATTTTTACAATAGGTCACGGGGACATAGGGTCTCAACCTCAAAAGGTCAAGAGCATGGGGTTGCGAACTCAAAGAGCGACCGTTCTACGAGCTCTTTGCCCGCGAATTAAGCAAAAGAAAATAATACACCAGATAAATTGTACAACACGGGTTTAATAGAATACAAATTTACAAGTCAACTTTGTTCCATTTGTTTAGATTAATATCCCGTGTTGAAGCTAATCAAGGACAACTCTGGGTCACGCCAAGTATTTTGAAACCTGCTCATATATTTGAGCTAGGACTCTATTCTTGAAAATTCCACGCCACACTAATGCGAGGATTTTTCACTCAAAAAGGTGGGTTTAACGTGAATTAGGCCTGTCTAACGGCAGATTTTCGATGGAATCTGGGTCCCCAACTTTCGATTCTTGAACGGACCTTCGATTCGACTTGATCTTGCCACCTGGAAACCGCGGCCAGGACTGTGAAGGTAAATGCCATCCCAAACTAGTTTCTAAAGTACAAACGTTCCGGTTATCGTTAAATACTTTTATTGGGGGCTTGACATAGTTTTTAAGATTTTAAAAGTATTGGATTTCTACCTCATATAATAATTATCTGGTTCTAGTTCATGACATTTTAGAATATTGGATGCGGAGTTGCACATATCTCCCGCAAACGCAAAATCGTAGAAAAAGAATAGTAATGCGACTTTTTATGACTTCAAAACGGGGGATATTGTTGCTTAGAAATGAAATGCAATAGATAAGAAACGCTGTTTCATTATTTTGATCTAACTCACGGAACACACAGGAAACAGGTGAACAAATTAAGATAGTAAAATTTAAAGTAGTTTTACACTGAAAGCCATGGTTACAAAAGAATTTGTTACATATCATATTTCCCATGTATTTTTGTAATTTGTTGATTTTTATTCCTTCCAACCTGCCTTACTCTTAAAGTTTGTCCCATGATTTTATATATTTAAAAGAAAATTTAAGTGAAAAAAAAGCCATCTTTTTGTTACTCTTTCACTATGGTTCAGATGGATATTGATATTGCTACTTAAATTTCAATACAAAACGTTGTAATATAAAAATATTAAGTACACAACTCTATACGAAATTAATTTCCCGCTAAATTTCACCCTGCCAAGCATTGGAAAAGAAGGAAGTCGAAGGCAGGGGTTCCAATAAACAAACAAGAGCACTGAAGGGTTCATGCATGCCGCTCAGTGGTTACCCTCACCCTTAAAATACCTCGTCATTCTTTTTTACGAAGGTGAAAAAGCATTCTTTGGCAGCCGCCAGCCTCGTTTATTTCGGGCGGGTGACTTCAGATCTTTATCTTCTTCGTGCCTCGCCAAGACAAAGCACTTCTCGCAAATCGTGCCCAGAAACCCTTCTTTGTCAATTTCGGTTCACAGTTTAATGCACAGAAATGCATGGATTTTGAAATAAGTCTCTGTGGTTTTAAGACTGAAGGAGATATACAATAGAAATTCGGATGAAATTTTATTCCTTTTGTTGAAAATGTCATCAAAATGCTTAAGGTAAACAAAACCGAGATTAGTGCATTTTTATCTTGTTCATATACATATGCAAGCACCATCCACACACACACACACCAGCATTTAGTTGCCTTTGAGATGCCACTGCCGAAGGTTTAGTTTTAAAGCATTCCGAGGGCTACTTTGGGAACACACTTCGAAATTTTGAACCGCGGTCAGATGGCGAGGACGACACCTGAGTTGTCACCCCTTCTCTAAACTTCCGCACCACACTAGCATCCTATGGGTGGAATGCCATTGATAATTAAAATTGGGAATGAATTGTTTGTTTCTCCCCGGCCTTGGTAAATTTTTATTAGTAAATAACTTTCAATCCATATGCTGTTATTTGCATTGTCTCCTTGGCCGGGTGAGCCTTGGTAATGGTCCGTTCAAATATTACGTAAGCACCTAAGTCGGGAGGGGGTTTGCGATTTGCTTATTTTTGCTGACAAGGAGGGAGGGGGTATGAGTGATGCTTACGTAAGACATTAAAACCACTTTATTTCCGAAAGTCTCTTGTAACTTGCAAACAAATTTAATTTAAAAATTGAAATTTGAAAAAAAATTAAATTTGGCAAAAGAAAATTAAACTTGAATTTTAAAATTGTGATAGACAAAATTTTCTTAGACAAAATTGTAAGGAAATTAAATATATATATATATTTCGTTTCAAACCGAGTTAAGTTTTATTTGAATTAAGTCTTAAAATTTTAAAAATTAGATTATTACTGTTACTTACGTTTTGTGAAAAAAAAGAACGGAGGGGTCAAAAATTACCAAAAACATGCTTGGGTAATATTTGAACGGCCCTATGCGAGTTTACTATATATGTTAATATGATTTAATTTCCACCCATGTTGCGGGTGTAGTATGTATATATGAGGAAAACCTTTTAATAAATGCGAGGTGAGGGCTGGTGTCTCCTGCTGTTGCTGGTCAGTTCTCTTCCCCTCCGACTCTTTGTCGCCTTAAACCCAGTAAAGTGGCTGGGTCGGGTGGGTTGATCGCACCACACCAGCGGGAGGACATTCGACTACTATGATTTAATGTGCAACAGGTCTACACAAACGGCGGATCTTCAATGGAATCGTATTTCAAACCTGGAACCCTCCGGCTTCGAAGCCGAAAGATTACCAATAAGCCAATGCGGCCACTGGCGCAGAAGACAGACAGGCTGACACACAAGCAATATAAAAAAAACGAGAGTTCTGTCTCCTCTACTTTTTTGTATATACTTACACTTTGCGTTCTTTACTTTGTGAGTAACTTTTTCGTATAATAAAGAGTATCGAATATACAGTTTGGTCCTATCCGTTAACCGAGTAATTTAAAGATCTACAGTTTTGATGTCAAGACCGTGTACAAATTTTCATTAACTTATCCTTGCTAAGAGCTACGGTTATCACATTTACGATGAAACGGATAGACAGGCAGACAACAAATCAACCATTTGACTGATTATTTATCTTGCTAGAGCTTCAGTTATCACATTTACGAAGAAACGGGTGGACAGGCAGACAGCAAATCAACCGTTTGACGGATTTGCTGGGAAAATTGATGCAGAGCTACAAATATGATGAAAAGATCACAAACTAAATTTTATTCGTCCAGAACAGAAGTTCCTAACCTGCGGCGCGTGTATCCTTTTTGTACAGGAAAGCAATGTTGGTAACGGCGGTAAACAATATATAAGGGGTTAAAATGAAAAAGAGAAAATATAGAATTTTTTCCCTCCAAATTCATGTTAAAACTGAAAGTTCTCAGAAACATTCTGATAAACGGTGTTCTGAAAAGTCGACATACAGTAAAGCACCTTTATATGTCTGTAGCGTCATCGCCAGTTGTGTTGTTAGCTGTATTTGCTTGCGCGTCTACCCCTCCTTTTTTGGTGAAGTCATCCATTAACCAATGGCGAAGGAGCTGCTGCAGTATTTAAAAGCGATGTTCCACCTCATCATTTCTCTCACTTTTTGCTATCGTCTCACCGCGCGCGCGGTCATATGATGTAGTGGTTTAATTTATATT
The DNA here is from genome assembly GCA_013235015.1 of Araneus ventricosus. Classification (NCBI taxonomy): domain Eukaryota; kingdom Metazoa; phylum Arthropoda; class Arachnida; order Araneae; family Araneidae; genus Araneus; species Araneus ventricosus. The sequence continues at coordinate 10,488 of BGPR01009338.1, read as the reverse complement.
TTTAACTCAATTGTTGTTCTATTAAATATGTTATCGTTTTAAACTTGTGTTTTTATTCCATGTTGTTTCCACTGTGTTACCATTCAATTAACCCTTCTAAAGGAAGTCTGTGTAATGTCAAAGATAGTGTGAAGTACGGTGTTGATAATATCTGGGATTTTATACCATAGCCCTCACTCTGCCTGTTATTAATCGTATCCTGCACGAACTCGCACCTTTCACCGTCACATCGGTAACCTTCCAGCTCCTATGGTACATGTTTTTCAAGGGACTGACGTAAAACGACGTATAAATGAAAAGACGTATAATCGAAACGAATTACAATGTATACGAATGAATCGGGACCGTGAGGAAACGACGTATAAATGTAAACGACGTACAAATGAGAAACGCATAATAGGTGTTTTACTGTACATAGTTATTCAAAGCAATTGCACAAATCACAAATAGTTATAACTTTCTTGTAAGCAACGATAGGAGGTAAAAATTTGAGCACAACGCAGAAGAAAGCATCAAGTTGCACAACACAAAAGCATAAAGTTTTGTTTGCTTACGTAATAACTGTCCTGTGCTGTAGTCCATTTCACTACCATGTGAAGTGTTCTCAATGCTTACCTTCAGTTCGTTCGCTGTTTGAAGCAAAGGGACGTTAAGACAGAGTTTTTCCCAATGAAATGAAAACTCAAGAAATAATTAACGGAGCGAAGCGAGGTCTCAGTTTCAACTCGACCGTTCAGCATTTCTTCTATCTGTAAATTTGTTTGTTATGCAGTCACGACCAAATGCGTTCTTCGAATTTGGCATGAAGATTCCTTGAAGTCATAAAAAGGACTTATATGCAAAAATCTTTATTTGTTATTCCTCTTAAAGATGGTGGCTGTTTTAATGTTTCAATGTTCTGGCGAGTTTGGCACAATTAAAACATTTGAATCATTTTGGTAAATCCGAGACGTTTAATTGCAATTTTGTTAATGCTGATAAAAGCAGATATTTAATCGTAATTTTTTAATACTGATAAAAACATTAATTTAACTTTAATTTTGTTAGTACTGATGAAAGCAAAGATTTGTGTAAATAATTAACATAAAAAAAGAGAGATAAGATCATAGTTCCATGTTGAGAGTTGCTTTTTCCTGTTTTGTTCCATCTGATCTTGTTTTTTATTTCTTGCTAGTATGTTTTTCCAACGATTATAGCCATGCAGTTCATGCTATAAAAAAAATTTGAAATCTACCTCTGCTTTCTAGCGTAAAATTTTCTCGATTTTTTTTCTTTTTCTTTATTATTCATTAATAAGTTGATGCTACACACAAATGCATCGACTTTATTAATAAGTTGAAGCATTTGTTTATAAATACAGGGAGTAAAATTTGTGCATAATATAGGTGTGCAATACTGCACATTGATTATGGAGGACTATGAAGGTGTGTGATGTATCAGTACCTATGTATGTGTTTAGCAGGTTTATTTTCTTTGGTTCTATCAAGAAGATAGAATTGGCAGCAATAAATTGTGTTAATAAATAAAGCAATAAATTGTATTTATAAATTGAAAATGGACTCTGTCTTGATTCAGCGACTCTGCTATTTCTAACAGAGAACATTCATGCGGCTATGGAAGGCGCATCAATGACTGCGAACTTGCTTCATATTGTCCGGCATGAAATGGACTGCCGCACGGATATTTCTCAGTGACCAAGGGAAGTCACATAAGGCAATTATTGCGTACGCAAATAAAACTTGATGCTTCCTTCTGTGTCCTGTTTAAATGTTTTCTTCTTATCGTTGTTTACAAGGAAGTTATAGCCATTTGCAACCGGTGTAATTGTTTTGGATAATCATGTATCCTCCTCAGGCCCAGCGTCGCCTCTAGGAGACACTAAACAATACTTTTTCAAGCTTTCACCGCATTAGTTCAAATGACCCTAGATTATCGAGATTGGTTGTAGATATTGTCAATAGATGATAAAAAATTATCAGTTGAACCGAGTTTTGACTTTTTTTTTCTCACAGTCAGTTAAAAATGGCATTTTCTGGAAAACGGGATATTTCTCGTACGCGAGTCATTATATCATTGCATATTGATTTTTTGAAAGTTTCTTTTACACCGTAATATATAGCATAAAGGTCATATTTTTCAAGTAAATCATTAGTTTTGTCTATTAGTCTTTATTTATCTCTTGGAGAAAAAGACCTAACACTGTTAGTATCTCCTCCAGGAGACATCTGGTATTTGATGAGTAAATATTGAAAATATAATATATTGAAAAGATAATTTTAACACAATGTCTTTAAACTTGAATTAGTTTCTATAAAATCATAGGAGTGTGATTTTTTCCCCTAGAATACTCATCTTATTAGATTCCCTATGCAAAATGGGGAGACATATTTGCAAAGCATTATAACCTTTTTTTATGATTTGTATCTTGTGTATTTACAATTAACAAGACTTCTAATAAATTTACAATAGCTTTTTTGTTATAAAACTTGCTCAAATTAATAAAGGCAACTATTATAAATAAAATTCTGCTTCAATTTGTTAAAATAGTTACATATTTTTTCAAAATATCATATTAAGTATCAATAAATTATATTTTGTTACTTACTACAGCGTATGTCAGTATGACTGATGTCTCCTGTAGGAGACACTAATTTTCTCAATTAAGAAAAACTAAAATATTTTTTTCGACATTTTTCTGGAACGTTTTGATATATTTTGAACCTGTTAGTGCAAAAATTAACGAAATTTAGAGTTCAAAGTTTGTCTTGGGTCTGAGGAGGGTATGTCAAAATCTCGACGCCGAATTTGAATTTTTTTTTGAGAATATCTGTAGCGGATATGACGATAAATTGTAAACTTCTTTCAACCTCACGTTAAAAGAGTTCAACGAAAAAGTCAACTCATCTTCAAAATTTTCACAGATGGTTCATTAATTCTTCGCTGTTGCCTTTAATGGCTTCAACCTCTTCTCCATCAGCATCTGCATTCAACCACCCACTATTTCCTGTTTTTTCATTTCTTTGTTTTCCAATGATGCGAGAAGAAAATAGATATCTTCTGTTACAATCCGAATGCTTCTTTCACCACTGTCTGGTTTACTGTCTCGTCCCAATTTCTCCGCATTTCTTAGTAGCCATATATAGATAACTATGCAAAAATAAAATTATGTCATGTGTTTTGTTTTTGCTATTAGTGTTAGAGCAGAA
>BGPR01009337.1:37384-58077 GCA_013235015.1 Araneus ventricosus | reverse complement strand
TAGAATGAATTTCAGTCCCATTATAAAAGTTTGTAATATGAAACGCGATCAGAAAATAATCGAGGAGAACATGAAATAAAGAATCAAGCTATATTTCAACTGAACTAGACTGAATTATCATAATTATGACACTCCATACATTGCTTTTAGTGTAGGAAAGTGCTGTCATAATAACAATTCTCATAAATATAGAAATGTCATTTCTATTGAATCATGTATTACGCAAAAGTATTCAAAAAATAGGAAAGAATATTAAAAATATTTTCTTTTTTAATTTTCTTTTTATTTCAGTAATCCCGCATTTTCCTGCATTCACAAAATGCATAACGTACAACGTTGAGATTTACTTTCATGACCACTAGATTTTACAGCGGAAGTCAGTAGATATTTCAATTAGAAGAAATAGTTTACGTAAGGTTCACACTGCTTTTTCTTACTCCAGGAAAATAAGGACTATAATTTTAAAATGTCACTTCATTACATTTTCACTAAAATGCATTCCAGAAAAAAAAGATTTTTGTATCATCCTTTCGTATATTTTTTGTTTTAGAAATTCTTAAATTTTTCAGTTTTGTTAAAAAGATATGTAAATTTTTTCTGGCCTAAGACACTACGCTTAATAATTTCTAATAAGCGATAAGGAATTATTACATCTACACAATAGGTGAGAGTCGTACTATGTGGAAATTTTTTAATGTTTATTGACATATAAGTAATTTTAATGAAAAACAAGGGGGGGGGGCATTTGTTTTGTAGTTTATCTTCAGAACAGTATAATTAACATTTTATGAAATACATTTGAAATGAGAAAAAACAGCTTAAAAAATGCGTCATCGTTCCAATCAATGAAACCGGTTGCTTAGAGTGGACCATTCATTGCGTGCCCAGAATGGACCGCCAACTTCTTCAAGCAATATGAAAGCAAATATATTTTTTGTTTGTCAAATTCACACTAGCACACAATGCATGAACTCAAAGTGACATTTTATGCACTCTATCTCTTCCTCTTTTCCATCTTTTCCCTCACAAATGATATAAATAATACGTAGAAGCTTTTATAATTCTTGATCCAACATTTGATGGCTTTAGTGTCCTTTTAATGTATTTTTGTTTTGACTTGTAATTATTATAATTTATGAGGACTACTAGCTGTGTTAAACTGCTTTCTGATCTATTTCTACAGTTTGTGATAAGAACTCCATTGATTTAAATGGACCGATTAGGTCAACCTTTTGTGGTTCAATCTAGGCAACATTTGGACAATAACAAAAAAATCCCCTAACCTTAATTTTAATTTTTTTTAAAATGAATATAGTAAATTGTAATTTTCTAATAATTTAAAGCGAAAGAATTTTCTAGTAATCTAAAGAAATTTACTATCGATATAATAGCAAATTTTCCTACTTAATTTAGAACAGCGTAAGGTTTTTTTTAAAAAAGATAGTCGTTTGCTGATGCCTAAATCTGAAAACTTTAACCACGAAGCGCTTTCTCTTAAAAATGACATCATACATCCCATTTACATCTTTACCATGGTCACCCATGTCCGGGGGCAAGGTGGAGCTGCGCCCCTCTAGTTTTCAGGGAAAGGAAAAAATATAGTGTAGTCATGTGTTTTTCTTTCAAGAAAATGATTTAAAAGGCTAAAAAGAATTAATGTTCAGGAAGGTCTAAAACGTAAAATGAGAGTTCAAATTTTGAATTTGGAGGAACATATTTTTTTGTCCTCCGCGGAAAAAAGCGGAAAACCCTGGGTTTGAGGAAAAAGTGATTGATTTATTCGGCAAGAAGAAAAATAAATTACAGTTTTCTTCTTCAGATAAATATTAGTGTCAAATCCATAAACTAACCTATGCATAACAATTTACCTCACAGTTTGCTTTTTATATCAATACCAGTGTAAAATCTTATGAGGTGTACATTTTTAGTTTGTTTTCTGTTTCAAAGTATAAGGACTTTGCTCCTGCATTTGTGCTGCTAAATATTCAATGGTTTCAATAAAGTACTTAAAATACCGTATTATTCTTTTTTATAGGGTATGAGTGCCGTGGCCTAATATTTTACTAACAAGACAAAGTTTTTAACAGGGTCGGAAATGAAACTTTTTTAGGGCTACTTTAAAGTTGCAATTCGTCTTCCAAAATATTAAAAATACTCCAGACCCCCAGGTTTAAGCCCCCCCCCCCCCGAACTATCATATGGGCGCCCTTAATCTTTGCACCATAATTTGCCTATTTCATGGCCTAAATATTTAATAGAATTGAAGTAATGATACCGATCCAATCTAGGCATCGGTCGAAATTCAGCGTCTCTCCCCTATTCTATATATATATATATTAAAACTTAGAGTATGAGTAAGTAACTGAGGTTAACATTGATTTTTAAATTTTAATTATTTTTCTGAAATTTTTAATTAACTTTGGGGAATTCATTAAATTTAAAGTTTGGGCCATTAATTTCAAGACACGGATTGTCATAAAACGTTGAGGCCAGATTGGCAGTTGTACTCATCAAATTCGATTCTGAATTTTACTTCATAGCACAACTGAGATACAATTAGCATGTTATAATCTGATGCCCTCTTTTGAAAGCTCAGATAGATTTTTCTTAATATGCCTGAATGATTACAAGCATGTTTTGCGATATGATGTTAAAAGGCAAAAATATTTTTCGAAGTCACAATTTAAAGTAGATGTATCAATTTAAAAATAATTTTTAGACAAACAGAATTTTATTGCAGCGCACATTTAAGATTTCCGTATAGACAATTACCGTCTTTACTTCAGATAATTTGATCTGTAGAGTAAACAAGTAACCCCTCATATAGTCGAAATAGGTTATCAGGATTTCAGAAGCACATATTGGTCTAATTGAAAGATGCATTGATGTAGGTCCTTCATTCAAAATTCAAAAACAAACCTCTTTCACATCCGGGTGTTATCTAAGATCTTAACTTTTCTTATCTCGGTTCTTAGCATTTTTCCAGTGACAGAAATGATCGTATACTGGATGTTAACATCTGTTCCTTAAACTAATTACCATTTGAACAGTTCGAATTCTGGATAACCGTAAATACAGCCCCCGACCTGCCAAAGCACACGGGTTTTTCACTGAATGACAGTCGTTGCAATAGAAACGAGTACTGAGGTCGGGTCCTAATGGCCAACACAGCCTCACGGCCCAACCCCTCCCGTAGGAGGCACGTACTATCACTGGAGGAGGGCTGCCGCTCCCCATTTATGTACCCCTAGGCGGGCGAGCTCCTTCATATACAAATCTGAGCAATTCATCCACACTTAGTTGTGCCCACTTCTGTAAGGGAGCGAATTCTGGATAAGAAAACGATTTTATAAATGGAATTCTTCAATGTCAACCATCGATTGACGTCAGTGGTTTCACAGCTGTTAGAGAGCGATTTCGTGCACATGGCGCCTGAAACTCGAGAGATAAGCAAACGCAACGGATATCCTTAATATCTGAGTAAGGTATTTTTGACTCAGGTATTTATTGACAAGAAATTGCATGTTAAGCACAATAATTTACAGGCATCTGTCTTATTACATGATTTGCCCTAAAATGCTATGTTTCGATTTTGATCGATTTTTTTAATTTGAAAATTTACTGTTTAATTCCATTTTTTTGTTTCAGAAACACACAAGATCAATAGTAGCAAACATGAAAGATCAATTATATTCTATTCAAACAATACTAAATTTCTATAAGACGTAAAACTTCAAAGGATGATATTATTTTAATTATTATTTTAAGGACCGTTTTCATAAAATTCATTTTAATAATTAATATGAAGAACTTTTTAATTCCTCGTATATTAAGTACAAATAGAGAAAATATTGCGATGACGAGAAGTTCGATGAATGTTTCAGTTTTTCACCTCTTTTCCCATTTAAACCAAATGGTCTAAATGGAAAAAATGGAGTTTAGGCATCCTGCTAAAAAAAAGTTTACGGAAATGTGTGCTTGTGATGGCTCATCTGCTAATGCATTTATGCACGTGATGTTTCAATCACGCAAGAATATGTATAAATGAAATTCAGCATGTCCAAGAACTATAATTGTAGATTTGTGTCAAATTTTTAGCTAACTCAGTCAACTTGAAGACGAATTTCAACAAAATGCATTCTCATTACATTAAAATGTTATACAATAAAGAGCAATACATTTTTAACACCCAATTTGGCATCCACGTTCAAGGAAGCCATTAAATAAATTTAGTTTTGTATACATAATTTATCACATTATTTATGTCTGAAAACTGTGCACAATGTTAATAGGAAATAATGATCAGCAATGCATCGATAATTGTTTGATAGTTTACTTTTCAGTTTGTGGCAACAATTTGCACATGTTTCGAGCTAAATAAGGCTTGCTCTATATCATGAAAAACAAAATATCTAAGAGTTTCAAATAATTTCTATAGTTAGATTGAGAATTCTAATTGTAGAAATTATGAAGAATGAAATCTCAGAATTACGTTCTACAAACTCACGTCAAACAAACGTAAAATAATCTTTTTCAAGCTATTCATATATCATACAAGAACAGTAGGTCTTTTTTCATTCGCTTTATTGATTTTCTTTATTTAATCCTTTAAATTTTCTCGTACTTGTTGAAGAGATATATATTTTTAAAGTATTCTTATACAGAGTAACTGTATGGGTTCAATGATAATACATTTATTGTATGGAAATTTATATTTTATAACAAATTCAGATTAGAACTTCATAGATTAGTTGAAATAGTATTGCATCAAAAACTGGTAATTTTAAAATCTAATTAATTAATTGATTTAAATTGGAGTTTTAAAAGAAAAACTCTCCAATTTTAATAGGTTGAGCAGCCAGCCTGGATGTTCGTTAATGTCAAAATTGTAAATTTCCCAACATTATTTGAATTTGAAATGTATATTAAAAAATAATAAACTATTTAAATGTTACGACAGCAATTATCATTTAGAAGATTATTGATGATATCAGGAAATGTTTTAGAAGCCATGGGAACTTTCTGGTTGAGTCTCATATACCTGACAGAAAGTGCAGCATTTTTATTTAATAAACACTAACACACTTTCCTTGATTATATTATTATTATATTATTAGAGATTAGAATCAAACGATCTATCAGTAAAAGCCTTCACTTAGATTCTAAACAGAGAGTTTTTCTCAAAAATTGTCAATCTGAGTGTATTTCTTTAGAAAATGAGTAAGTTCCAAAAACTTGAGAAATCATCTTTCATTACACTAGATTTTTACTAGACGCACATTATTCTAAAACTGCAACATGCAAGATCTTGTGTCAACATCATCTGCTTCAAATATCATTTTTATTTATTGAAAAACATATTTAAAAAATAGATTTTGGAGCTTTGGAATACGGAAAATGATTGCATTCGGTTGTTATCAAATCTCTAGAAAAGCACAGAAAATGAAATGATAATAAAATCAATAGAACAAAAATAAAGCTAAAATTCATTTTAAAAAAGAGTATTCTTGCCTGCTAAAGAAGTTTATTTTCTGGAGTTCAAATGATTTCATATCAGAAAACACTTTCTAGAAAACAGTATTATTTCAAACGACATGGCGCATGTGAAAAAAAAGATATGTTAAAGAAACCACGATGACAACTACTTAGAAATTTTAATTAAACTTAGAATTAGAATTTAGAAATAGCTTTCAAATATTCTTGTTCTATTTGACATAAACTAAGCTGGACATTGACTAAATTTAACTATTAAACATGATATAGAACTATTTTCTAACATTCTAATGTGATGTTGTATTTATGGAGCATGAAAACTCTTACTCATCATCAGTTGTTTTGCAGGAAAAGCAACCTTAAAACATCGGCATTAAAGGATTGGAATTTTTAAAAAACTATTTAGCTTGTTACATTTTTTTTAAAAAATCCAAAGTCTTATGTATCGTCTGTTTCAAAATACAGACGTATCTATTCTGAATGCAGCTCTATAGATAAGATTTTTGTTTCGGATTGGTTTCCATAGATAAAGATGAAATATTTTTCGGTCCAGTGATAAGAAAAATAAAGAAATGAATATGATTTTGTAGGTAGGTTTCTGTCTATTGCTTTAATAAAAAGTTTGAAGTTTTCCAATGGAGTCTTTAACCCTTTATCTGCCCTATCGTTACTTAAAAGTACCACTTTAATCACGTTCATATCTTCGAAATATGACTGTTTATCCTCACAGTATTCAAAAGAACACGGAAAATAGAGTTCCAACAACAAGGATTAAATGAAAGCTGACGGCAGAAATTAAAATTTTAAAATTACTTATTAAATTAAGTAAGTAATTTTAATTAATTAAAAAGATGTTTTCCTCATTCCTAGGGTTATTCTACATGAAAATGTATCTAATGACTAAAAAAGAAAAAAAATTAAAAAGTCGCTAGCAAGTCAATGTGGTAAATAAAGGGTTAAAAGAAGATGGAATAACTTTTTCAAACACTAATCTTTTCATGAGATCTTAACGTCATATAAATTTACTCAATTTTCGTTAAATTATTAAGATAATCATAGAATGATTTAAAATATTCCTATATTTTGAATCTCATTCTCCAATTTTCCGATCATCTTAAACAAAGAAGAATTTATATTGCATGCTAATTTCATCATGTAATTGGAATAACAAATCATTCATTATTTACAAAATTGCCTTTTTTCGTTAAATCGATATTCTCAGTATTAATTAGTAATTTGTAAAATAAGTGACGGAAAATATAATACCATTCAGGGGTGTTCTACCAAATTTTTCTGAAAATCTGTGTAAATTGCGTTGTATTCTAAGGTATTTTGATGAGAGGAATAATTTTTTATATACACCAGAGAAAACTACCACAATTGAATAAAATAGGTATTTATGATATTAAATAAAATTAATACAGGCAATTCTTAGTTTTGATTACATTCTACATTGTAAGAAAAACAACACTACCCTTTTCATGTGGTATTGATGTCAGGCACATGAATTGATTCCCTTTTCGTTAAATTACTGAAATAATAATAGACGGAATAATTTAAAATATTCCTAAATTTTGAATTTCAATCTCCAATCATTTGAACACTTTGAACGGAGAAGAAAACATTTAAGATGTCCAATCATTCATATACATTAAAATACAAATCGTTCATTGTTTACAAAATTACTCTTTTTCTTTGAATTGAAATTCTCTGTATTACTTGCCATGGCGAAAGAAGCGACGGATGAAATATTATCAGTCCCTCATTATCTACCAACTTTTCCTAAAAAGCCGTGTAAATCACTTTGTAATTACATGCATATTAAGAAAAGGAATAAGTTTTGATCTACGCCAGAAAAACATTGAAATAATATGTATTTTTATTATTAAATCCATTCTATACAATCAACATGACGTTTTAATTTTGAGTTTTCGTTGTAAGAACTGCATAATGAATTCAAATAATTTTGTTTTTAATTTAAATTTTTTAATGTAACGAAGGAATTTAAGAAATAAAAAAAATTTAGTAATGAAAAAAAGTGTTTTCCTCATTCTAGTTTAATCTACATGAAAATTTATCTAATGACTAAAAAGAAAAAAAAAATTAAAAGTCTCTAGTACGTCAATGTGGTAAATAAAGTTAAAGAAGATGGAATAACTTTTTCAAAATTCTTCTTCATCATGTTATCCTCCATGCGTTTTCTAGAAAGATTTAAAGAACGGTGAATAATGATTAAAGCAGAAATTCTAAAAGATGGAAAACGACGTGTAATCGAAGCCTTGCGTCGTATGGACGAAATACTTTACCATTATATGTGGATACGAATGAAACGGAGGACAGAGAAATGACGACAGATGGATAAAGTATAAACGTTTCTTTACTGTACTCCAAATTTACAATCTTGGAACCAAAAATAATTAAATATTATAGTTCTTTTCGAAAATTTTAGAACGTTTTTATCTCTAAATATTAACTATGGTAAGTTTTAGGCCTGATGATTTGGAATCACATTTTAAATTATAAATTATTTTTAAAATTATTTTGAAAACTCATGAGGAATAAACATCCTTTTAGAATGATTAGAATAATAGTTTCAGATACTTTGCTTGGATAGTTAAAATTGATAAAAAAAAAATTGATTTACTTTAATTGTGTTCTAAAACAAAGCCCATTATTTATTAATCTTATCCAGAACATAGCTTCTATAACTAAAGTTCTCTTCTAATTAGAAAAAATCATATATTTATCAACAAAGGGAAAAATTCAAAGAATTTGCACCTTTCAACGTCATATATTATTAAAGTTAAATGCATTATATTGTTATTTATTCAGTATACTTACTAGTTTTATAGAAATTTTTGTTTAAAAAAGTATGTAATTAAATTTAGAAAATACATAGAATTATATTCTTTTCTAGAGTCTCTTTCTACATTATTACTAATAATAAAATAATGAATTTAATATATTTAATGCAATATTAAAATTCATTGATTATAAAATAAAAAGAAAAAAACCTAATTTTTAGATTTATTTTATGCTTAATACAAGAAAAAACATCATTTCAATAATTATTTTTTGTTTATTTATTGTTTTGTTTATATTTTTGACAAATAGCTCAATTACATTTACGAAATAGATTAAACACATTACGAACAAACATAAAACATACTAACACAAAAAAATAATATGCAAACATATTATCGGAGCCGCACTGCTTCCTCTCATTCCACTAAATTGGATCACTCGGCATTTTATCTGAAAAAGTCAGAATAAATTATAGGAAACCCGCCTAATTCAGTAGGATGACAAGCAACCTGACTGACCGCTGCCAGTTGGAATATGATACAGTCTGAAGCAGTCTGTAACCTGTTTCAGCGAAGAACAAAATCCACTACATATCCCAATGTCTTGTATTTCTGGGAAATTATCCATTGAACCTATATCTGAAAACTAATCAGGAACCTGTTTACCTTACATATAGGATTCTGCTAAAATGGTAAAGATTTCAAATTGACTTTTTATCGTGGTCGATGACACACCGAGATCTCAAGCTCTCCAGTGAAAGAAATCCAGTAACTCACAGGATTCTCTGCTTTGAAGATTTCAAATTGATTTTTGGCACGCTGCGATGAACGCTCGGAGATCTCCGAAAACGCGTTTCCGAGTGAAAGAAATCCAGAAGCTCACAGAGTTCTATGCTTTCGTAAACCAAGACATAAGCTTTACATTTTTCCGCATTAAGGACTTTTGGTCCTCCCGTTCATCTTTGGATTCTGACAATGAAGTCTATATCTACCTGAGACAATCTTCTTTGCTGCGTTATATACTGTAGAGATATCAAAAGTCAGTTCCAGCGAATTTTCATTTAAAAGATAGGCAGGAGGAGACATTTAAGTCACTTACTCTGTTTCGGAAGTCAGGATATTAGCAACAAATTCTCGTTTTCTAACTTCTCTACTTTCTTTCTTGGATGTCCATAGATCTCAGATGAAATTCTACTCTTTTAACTTCTGTACTCATCCATGGTTAATCTCATTGCTAACCGAGTATTCAGGTTCCTTATCCATTCGCGTCAGTGAAACTGGAAAAAGACAAAATTATATCAATAATCCTTTGAATTTGAGTTAAATTAGTCTACGAAAATTAGCTTTGTAAAGAAAAAAATATTTTAAGTGATTAGAGATAATAATTTTCTTTTAGAGTTTCAGTGAAATTGGAGTCAGGCTTTAGTTTTTGTTTGTATTATGTCTAAGATAATATACACATTTATTAATGCAATCAATTATTTATATAATTTTATGAATAATAAAATAAAGATAATGGAACCTCTTGACACACAACATTACTCTTTACATTATAAAGTCAGGGGTTAAAAATTTTAAACATATATCATAACTTTACTTAAGAAGGAAAGATTGAATAATTAATTAAACATGACTGGTATGAGAAATTTTATATTATAACAAGCTGCCTTTGAAGACCAGCTTGTTTACCCATAAAATTGGCTTTCCTGCTGTTAATTAAAATACGAAATGGATAGCTTTTTAAAATTTGACATTTGTTGACTGATATAACTGAAAAATATGATTTAAAAATATTAATTTAATTTACATGAAATTAAAATCTGAAATGAATTATTATTCAAAGAACTTGAGTTATTCATATAAGTCCCTGCTTTTGTTGGTTTTCAAAAAAGTATTATTAAATGTCTGCTTTTATTAATATTAACAAAATTACAATTGAATGTTGCTATTATTAGTATTAAACAAAATTACAATTGAATGCTGCTATTATTAGTATTAACAAAAATACAAATAGATATCTCGCAATTACATAAATGACTCATATGTATGAATGATGCTAAACTGTCCAAGCACTGAAAAACATCAAAATATTCACCATCTTGCAAAGAAATTCAAAAAATAAAAAACATGCATTGACGTCATTTTTAATGACTTCAAGGAACTTTAGGTAAAATTCGAAGAATATCGTATTACGCGTTTGGTCGTGACTGAGTAACAAAGAAATTTACAGAAAATCAGATGATATGAGACCGGTCGAGTTAAAACAAAAAGTTTCTTTGCTCGGTCAATGAATTTCTATTTAAGTCAACCATTTTGGAATTGAGGGAAAATAGAATTTTTCCTAGAATTCCTAGAATTTTTTAAGGAATTAAAAAAATTTAATTATTATTAAGTTTTTGCGCATAAATAAATCACTGAAAGAAACTTGAAATATTTGATAAAAAAATATTTGAATGGGATCAATTCCTGCTTTCACGGTGCGGCTGGAATATTTGGCGGTTGAACTAATTTCGTCTTTTGCAATGAGAAAATGACGTCAGAGATCACTTGGTGACAACACTAATCTTTTCATGTTTTCTTAACGTCACATAAATTTACTTAATTTTTGTTATTAAGATATAATAGATGGAATGATTTAAAATATTTCTAAATTTTGAATCTCAATCTCCAAATTCCGAAAATCTTAAACAAAGAAGAATTTATATTGCGTGCTAATTCAATCATATAATTGGAATAATAAATCATTCAATATTTACAAAATTGCCTTTTTTTTCTTTAAATCTCTTTATTCTCAGTATTAATTAGTAATTGATAAAAGAAGTGACGTAAAATATAATACCATTCAGGGGTGTTCTACCAAATCTTTCTGAAAATCTGTGAAAATTGTGTTGCATTCTAATGTATTTTGATGAAAGGAATACTTTTTTATATACACCAGACAAAACTACCAGAACTGAATAAAATACGTATTTCTGATATTAAATAAAATTGATGCAAGCAATTATTTTCGAATCGCTTGTATTCTAAGGTAATAAGGTTTTGATTACATTCTACAATGTAAGGAAAACAACACTACCCCTTTCATGTGGTAATAATGGACGCAATAATTTAAAATATTCCTAAATTTTGAATTTCATCTCCAATCATTTGAACACTTTGAACGGAGAAGAAAACATTTAAGATGTCGAATCATACATATAAATGGAAATACAAATCGTTCATTGTTTACAAAATTACGCTTTTTCTTTGAATTGTAATTTTTTGTATTACTTGCCATGGCGAAAGAAGCGACGGACGAAATATTATCAGTCACTCACTATCTATCAAATTTTTACTAAAACGAAGTGTAAATCACTTCGTAATTACATGCATTTTAAGGAAAGGAATAAGTTTTGATCTATGCCCGAAAAAATATGTATTTTTATTATTAAATCCATTCAATACAATCAACACGACGTTTTAATTTAGAATTTTTGTTGTAAGAACTTGAAAATGAATTCAAATAATTCTGTTACTAATTTAAAATTTTTAATATAACGGAAACGAATTTAAGAAATTACATGTAGCTTTGGAATTTGTCCAATGGAAAATATTTGCTGAAATATCACGCGATAAATTGCTATAATTGGAAGATAAAGAAATGAACAATTAATTCGTCAAACGTTATTTATATATGCTCTTTATACTTTATTTATATATGTTCGGGAATAAAATGGGTGTTGAAAAAAACGTGTCGAAACTTTAAGGGTAGGTCAGTCATACAGAAACAACTTGTTTTCGCAGAGGGGCTCGTCAGTGAATTAAGTAAAAGAAAAGGCTACACCAGATGAAATATAACACTGATTGAATGGAATGCAAACTTACAGCAGCACTAAAACCCATTTGCATGACAAAGAGCACCCTCTAGCAAATCCCCTTTGCATTTTCAACCGCATGTTCTATTGCGAAAATGACTTATTTCAGTATGCCTTACCTATCTTTAAAGTTTTGCCACGTTTCTCGAAGCACCCTGTATATGTTACGGTCAATGTGAGTCATCGGTTGTTATATATAATAACCAGATCTTTAAGTGGTTAATATTTAATCTAATAACCGTATTTTTTATGCGGTCACTATTAATAATGACCGGTTATTATAAATATAACTAGAAGATTTGTGCCCGTCTAAGACAGGCTTTTATCCGTCCAAACATATATCATATCCCATTTTCACAGATTTACTAACGAAATTTATAGGAGAAAATCTCATTTGCATTAGCAGTGTGCTTAAGAAATTCAACAAAAAACATGAAAAACAGAACTGATGAATCAATTGACACTAACCGTCTTTTAACAATAACCTTACTTTTAACAATTACTTTTGTTTTGTAGGAGTAAAAATAATAAGTAATAACCGCTTAATGTCCCGGCTATTATACATAATAGCCGATTTATCACATTGACCATAGCATACATACCAAATAAACAGCTGCTGGTTCAAATTTGTCCCAGTCTTTTTTTTCAAATTAGCAAGAATCAAATTGATTTTTCAATGACAATTCCATGAAAATTCGATATTATTTTTGGCGATCCAACTTAGAATACGATCGTGCATACACAGACACATTAGGGTGTCTCAAAAAACTTTTTTTCAAAAAACATAGCTCCCCAGGGTTTTTTCTATTCCTTTTTCTCTTAATAGAGAGAGTATATGAAGTTTCAGCCCTCTAAGTTAACTGTAGGGTTTGCCTGTAAAACATTGAAATTTGAAAACAGCTCTTAAAATGTAAAATTTTTAGAATATTTTTAGAAATTTTACATGGTTACTAATGTGTAAAAACTGGTTTAAACGTGGTCCTATAAACATGTTTACTAATATTATGAATATAAATTATAAGTTACGCAACGCTTAGCATGTTATAAAATATCTAAAATATGGTTAATGAAAATTTTCAAATTATTGACCATTAACAATACAACAATTTTAATACTTGCAACAATATTATCATAACGAAAAGCAATCTTTTTTTTTAATTAAAGAATGCAAATTCTTTTAGTTAACATTGCGCTAGTTAAAGGTAAAAGACAAAACGTGATCTCCATCTTGGCGTAAGTTTCCCAAAAATGAAAAAAAGAAGCTTCTTCATTCTTGTCTTTGGTAGCTGTCTATGAATTAACGCGC
The DNA here is from genome assembly GCA_013235015.1 of Araneus ventricosus. Taxonomy (NCBI): domain Eukaryota; kingdom Metazoa; phylum Arthropoda; class Arachnida; order Araneae; family Araneidae; genus Araneus; species Araneus ventricosus. The sequence continues at coordinate 44,620 of BGPR01009337.1, read as the reverse complement.
AGTCTTAGGATTGAACAAGTGCTCAGTCCATAATTTCTCGAAACAGGGCCGGCCTTTAGCCGATTGGACCAATTGTTCCAAATAGGGCCCCGCACCAGAGGGCAACAAAGAATGTACTCAAGCTTATTTAAATTAAAATCAAGTAACATTTTGATTTCAGAACATTATCCTTAAGAATTTTTTATGCTTTTAAGTTCGCTTGAAAACCATTGTTGTCCAATTTTTTCTTATAGTTGGATGACACTGTTTCAGAAGGCAACAGTACTGGCCAAGTTTCCAACAAGAATAAAAAAAAAAATTGTAACAGAGCTGAGTAAGAAGTATTGTTTTGCTAATAAGGCATGCCGCTTTTACACGGGGAGGAAAAGGTGGGGTATTTACCTCACCCTCCAGCTCTATATCAAGGAAATGACATTATTTTGTAGAAAAGACAGGGCATTTTTGTTTATTTTCTGTAAAGAGGGTCATGCAGCAAATTTACTAAACCGCTACAGCTTTTGACTGTCCCAAGACATTAGCAGTTTTTGAAGACAGTCAGCTACTGAGACTCTCATGAAGTGTAGAGACACACAGATATAGATTTGTTTTTGATTTAAAAATGCAATTATTGAAGGATAACATAATTGTTTATTATTTTTTCTTTTAGATTATTTAAAGAGATATCATCAATGTTTCGTTGTCTTAACATCTTCAGATTTAAACAAAATTTGCAATAATTTAACAGGAAAATGAAATAGAAATAAAAAAATGAAACATTTTTAATTTGGTTGTTTACCGTCGGCTTACCTTACATATTATTTTTATAGTTTTAAATCTAAGAAAAGATTTATAAATTATTCTATAATTGTTTTCCATACTAAGAGAGGAACTTATGACTATTTAAATTCTCTCCATGAATTAAATTAATCAAAATATATATATATATATTAGGAACCTCAAGAGATGCGAACAATTTTTTTAATCAATTTAATTTCGTATATTAACTTTAATAATTATACATATATGTAATATTCAATCATAATATATACTGGTTTTTATAAAAATTTTATTAATTAGATATAAAAACCATTAGGATGTGGTATTGGTTAAACTACTGGGGAACAAATATTAATTCAGTGTAAAGCAGTTCCTTTAAAGTTTTTAGAACTGAACATATGTTGTAATTATGCGGTTACTAACAATTATTACAGCCAAATAAAAAGCGCTTAAAAGCTGGACATTTTAACTTTCTCTCTATTCTACTTAATCTGAATGAGTTGTTTGTTCCCGCCTCAACTTCACTGTGAAAATTTTCTTCTATTAGAAATTTTCTTAATTCAGAAAAAAATTAGATTACCAATAAAATTTAGGGAACTATACACATACATTTAGCAATGAAGCATCTTGATTCTGGAGATTCTGCATATTAGCCTTTTAAAATTTGTATAGTTGTTACAGGTTAAAAAGTACATTATTCAAATCGTAAAATATTTCAGGAATTTTATGAATTGACACTGTCCTAAATCGTTGACATGAACAACAATCTATTCCTTGAAAAAAAGTTTGGGAACTTTTTATTCTTTTATCTCTTTTAAGAATATGCATTCCTAATGCTAATATTCAAATACAATATGAGCTCCCGTACATCTACAGTGGAACTTTTAATTCGAATTCGTCGGTAATTAGAATTATTTCTCTGGTCGTCCTTTGATTTTCCTTTTAACAAAATGTTAAAATATCGTATGCAATTTTAATTGTATCGTATGTAATTAAAAAAAAATTGCTCTGTTCGAAGTAAAGATTGAAAATTGTAAAATTTTTATATATATTTCTCAATTGTTTTCCTTAGTTAAATAGGTCCATAATTTCTGTCGCAAAAGAAAATGAATAAATAACTTTTTAGGGCCCTTAATTCACTCTCGTAAATTAACTGTTGTACAATGTATCCCGTCAAGAAAAACAATAAAAAATATCTCAGTTTTTGAATTCTTTAAAACTAATTTTTAAGTATCATTAAAATTATTTTTTTAAATTATAAAAATTTGTATTAATAAATTCATTAATTTATTTATTAAAATTTCATATTGCTTATTTATTCATAATGCATTATTTCTTAAAGCTTAAATATAACGGTATTAGCCAAAATTGTTTCCAGTCGGGACCTGCATCTCCTAAGGCCGGCTCAGTCTCGATAGTATTGAAAGACCTGATTCACATTAGTGAAACAATGAGAAAAGCAAGCAAAATGTTAAAACCAATATAGCCCAAAACATAAAAACTGACTTCACTGCACCCAAAAACTCTGCTTTTCGCTCAGATTTTAAAATTATGACAGACTAAAACAAATTTATTTTTGATAGACTCGCCGTTCTAATTTCTGGTGTCTCGGGTTTTAAAGAAGGTAAACTTTTCTGCGTTCCAGCTATACTAGATGAAATTTCACAGTCACAAGCAAACAAAGTGTTTGGAATAGTTGATGACTGTGGGTTGTATGTAAATAATTTTGCCCTGTGTTTTTGATAGTGCAGCATCAAACATTGAATGGAAGAATGGTGCGTCAGTTAGAGAGAATCATTTGAAAAAGTAGCTGCTGTTTTTGGCTTGTAAACAACATGTGTTTGAACTTCTTGAAGATGTTCCGTGAAAGTTTCCAGTACATCAATGACCAATGAGTCTAAACAGTTTCAAGAACAATGGCCCACACTTAAAAACTAAAAGGAGCAGTTTTAAAAGTTGCAAATCAAGAGCCCTAAACTGATAAGTTGAAAGAAGAGACTGTCTTCTTCCTCAAAATTGTTCTTAATGAAGAGAAAACCTGCTCATTCGAGGTGACTACAAGGAATGTGTGCCGAAATTATCCTGAATAATGTTAGGAGAGTTTCTTGTCAAAAGCCTGGAGTATTTCAGAAATCCAGGTGGCTATCAACTGCTTTACTCCGAAAAGATGCATGCTTTTAGTAAACGATTGGAATACTAAAATAATAAAATCCAAAAACTGTATCGAATTTCTTTATTCTGACCTATGATTTTTGTCAAAATTTGGTTAAATGCCCTAAAAGCTCCAGCTGCTCCTGTAAATGATTTGATGCTTTGGGAGTCCCCGAATTTTTTACTAAAAATATGACCCTGGAGTTGCCTGAGCTGCCCTTTTAACTTTTAGTAGAAATGCGTGGTATTTGACAGGAAAAGCAGTAACATTTTCTTTATTTTCTAAGAAAGTGTCAAACTCTGGAAATAAGAAGATTTCAGTATCCTTAATGAAATACAAATCTAATGACAAATAACTTCCCACTGGTGTCCCTGTTTGAAATCATACCACAAAACTGCATTAATTGGTTGCATCGAAGTCATGATTGATTTCTCATTTTTTCAACCAAAATGGAGCCCGGTTGAAAAACAATTTACAAGCCTCGAAAGAAGATTTCAGGTTCAAAGAAATGAAAACTTTTATCAAGGATTTACAATTAGTAAATGACACAGCCGAACGTGGATTAAAATTAATTGAAGATTTCGGTGAATCGATAAACAAAAATGAAGATTAGACTCAAAATCTATTTTAGTCTGTTGAAGAAAGTAGTAAAAAATCTCCTTGTTTTAAATAAAATTTAAAGTAGTTAAAGTGATGATATGAGATTATTTGACAGTCATTGCAATTTTTACAAGTTATTTGGACGATTAATTATTGCCAGTATTTAATCTTTTTCTTTCTTTAATCGTGTAAAACTGTCAAGTAAAATTATAGATTTTAACTTATCACTGAATTAATTTGTATATCTTTCTTTCAAATTTTAGTAAATTTTCGAGCTTTTATTCTGAATATACAGTAACTGTCGTATGGTGAATCGAAAATGCAGCAACTCAGAATTAATGAAAATTTTCTTCTTTTTACGTTTTCCCCCTCAAGTCATAATTGGCTAAGGGTACAGTTAATAATTATTTATGGTTATATTCTAAGTAAACATCTCCAAAGGAACAAACATAAACTAGTTATAACACATTAGTAAACATATAACATTTTTTAAAAAATTCTAAAAATTTTACATTTGAAGATCTTTTTTCAAATTTCAGGACTTTACAGGCAAACCGTACTATTAATTTTGAGGGCTGAAACTTCATATACTCTCTATTAGGACCGAAAGGAATGAGAAAAAACCTGGGGAACTAACTTTTTAAAAAACAGGTTTTTTGAGACACCCTACTGACACATTAAATCATGCTAATGAAATGTTAATGTATTTAAATAGAAATATAATTCAAAAGTGCATTTAATAATTATGAGTGCAGTATTTTTAGGCAGTTTGAATATGAGAGGGAATGAGATAGAGAATCGAATGATTAATTTTATCAAAATTGCATTTCAGAGAAACGATCTATAATTCGCAGTATAAAAATTTTTGTATTTACCAAATTTTGTTTGTTGCTTTGTTTGTTTGTTTGTTTAGTTTTGTTTGCTCTTTTCAACAAGAAAGAAATTGTCCCGCAGTTTAAAAGATTTCGTATATATGAAACTTCAACCAACTAAACACATTTCTTCCGATAAAAATTAAAAGTAAAATATACTCAGGAGTATTTTTAAAAATTAATTTAAGAGTAAAATATATTCAATTAGTAACAATTTAATAATTTTTTTTATGAAAATGGACAAAGGGAATCGTCTTTTACTATTACAGGAGATCCTACGAGAACATAAATCTTGTCATACTTTCATATATGGATTGCATACAATAATTCATTTAATAATTTATATAATTTACATAAAAGTCAAATATTTTTGAGAAGAATGAAGACAAAAAAATGTATTAAAGTGCAGACCAATTATCTTTTCGAAAGAAGACCAGCTAAATAATAATCACAATATATAGCTCAAATAATATTTTTTTATAGATGTTTTTTTGGCTGTTTGTCAAAAATTTAATTTGAAAAAATTCCTTATTAACCCTCTAACTGCGTGAGATGGCATTTTTCATTCTTCATTTTCAGTTCACAAGCAGATAATTCATGTTCATGAGCATAATTTTTTAAACTACCATGGACAAAATATTCTTAATTTTTCAGAGATTTGATTAAACACAATAAAGTTCCAACTAACTTTAATATATATATTTTAAGATTTTAACCAGCCGCTCTCGCCGCCCTTCACGCGGGTTCGCGGTTAGAACCCACTGTGCTCAGCACTGCCCCTGCCACCTCGCTGCTTCGAGGTTCTCAGCCATTAATTTTCATTTTTAAATACTGTATGGAGATCAGTGTACACAAGAAAGCCATAGTCGATTTCATATTCTTTGTAGTCAATAGATTCCTTTAAAATTGTAAAATCTTTCAATAAACCTTATCTAGTTGTAATGTTTTGTATAACTTTCTCACGAGTATCTGCATGAAAGTCTTCAGATCCATAAATACAGAATGATATCGCCCTAAATAAACAGTTTCCATCACCTGCAATAGGTATCTTACAATATTTTTGACACGCCATTTTGATGGATCTATTGGGATCTATATATTTAAAATAATATGGTAAAAGATTCAGACAGTTCGCCAGCTCCAGCCACTCGACGGATTTCGACAATTTTTATTTCATACGAAAGCTTATGATATCTAGATATGTCATCAAGGGTCGTCTGCCCCCCCCATTTTCAAACGAAATCTAAAAAACATACAGAGAATGTATGGTGGAGAAATGTTTTTTCGACTTCGTTCGAAAATGGGGGGGGCGGGCGACCCATGATGACATATCTACAGGTCATAAGTTTACTTATTAAATAAAAATTGTCGAAATCCGTCTTGTGGTTATGGCTGGCGAACTGTCTAAATGTTTTACCATATTATTTTTTTAAATATATAGATACTATTAGATCAAAATTACTGCACGCTTAGAGAGTAAAAAAGAAAAATTTTCTTAAATGAAAAGCTGGGGGCCAAGAACGGAATAAGTGCTTAAAAATAGGAATTCATTATTTTACGTCAAACTTATGTTATATTATAAATGCTCGTTGAACTAAAACTGATAAGAAAATATCCTAAATATAAAGAGTATCATATAAAAGTTTGGTTTAAAAGATATAAGAAATAAATAAAATAGGAGGATTTTTTTTCTTTTCCTAAGAGAACAGCTATGGGACTCTTCGCTTTCTTCAAGCTACAAACTCAATTATCAATGTCGAATGAACATATTGAAGAATATTACTGAAAATAACCTTCTTAAACTTACATATATCATATTATGGTATAATATTTCAATATTACCTAAAAGATTTAATTTCAAATAAATTTGTATTTCTAATTATTTTTAATTCTGAAAATGCTTAAGATGTGATTAAGTAATATGTAATTTAGAAGCACTCTCTTCAACAGCCATGGAGGAGAACTTTCCCAAAACGTATTGACTTGAAAAATCCATTACGAAACAAAAAAAAGTGCTATTTTTTGCATTGCAAAACATCTGACTGTTTTCCTATAAAATGATCCACCTATATATGCATTTCCCCTAATTCACTTTTGATTTAATCCATATTTAATTAACTTTTCCACATAACCGAAAATTACTACAATGTATTACATCAAATTATTTCGTTTGCCAGCAAGATCAATTATTCAGAAATTTTTCAATTTATACAAGCTTTTGTTTCAAACCGCAAATTCTCCCCCCCTCCTATTAAAGTCAGAATTAACGTAAGGCCAATGTACGAAAAATAAATTTAGATTACTGCAAAACTATGGAAAACACTATGAAATTTTCTTTTCATTTCAGTATTTGGCTAGACAGGAATTATACAGAATATCAGTAATGCTGGAGAAAAAACAAAGCAGATGTTCAAAATTAAAAATAAAAAGCATTAGCGGAGCTGAAAATTGTATGAGTTACTGTTAGTTAAATAAAAAGAAACTTGCGAACATGCTACATCAGAAGTTTAGAGAAGAGAATTGCTAATGATTGAAATAAATAAATAAAGCTATCTAATCAAACAAGCCTAGTGTAATGGAATAATAATAATAATAATAAAACGTATTGGAAATTTACTTACCATCTGCGGGAAGGCTTTTGATCCTTTCATAGTGGCAGGTATCGTTGCTACTCCAAGTACGGTATTGCCGCTTGAAGAAGGAGGGCAAGTCATTCCTAAATTCGGGGTCTCCTATACACTCTCCTGTGCAAAATGTAGCGAAAGCTACCATCAGATATCCGACCAAGAACTTCATTCTAGGGTAAAATCTGAAGACGTCGCAGAAGATTTTTGTAGAAGCAATGCTTTGAAATTT
>BGPR01009337.1:0-37374 GCA_013235015.1 Araneus ventricosus | reverse complement strand
TGCCTTGCTGTTTGTTCAGATTAGTTATATTTGAAGCCGCATTTCTTTGAATGTGTTGATATAATAATATTTTTGTCAACGTCAATTTTTCACATAAAATAATATAAAATATTACATCAATGAATTAAATCTTCATACTACCACTTGAGTTTTGGAAACATTAAATATAAATATAACTTCCATATTGGGGGGGGGGAAATAATTTGCTTTATTTTTGTGCATGTTTTATATGCTTTTATAATAATGTTTATTATTTAAGAATTTATGCACACGCCATTTATCAGAGTTTCCTGTGCTTTCTTTCTTTGTTTTCATGCATAACCAGTTACCAATATTATTTATGTCGCAGTATTCTATTGTTGCAGATTAAGCTGCTGCAACAATAAGCAATAAGCAATGCATGAAACCATGTTTCTCTGAGTGCTTCTGACAGAACTTTGGCGTAATTTTTATCGGCAGAAGAAAAGGAATTGTACGACTTTTGTACCTTAACGGTTTGAAATGATAAAAAGCGCAAACCATCCAAGAAATGCTTGGAGCCATGACATGATATATGCGCATGCCATCATGGGGTCCGAATTTCAAGATTAATTAATTCTGAAGATATTTAAACAAATAACAAAAATTAAGTAATTTTTGCTCACTTTCCTGCCAACAATTTTTGAAATAATTATTGCACGAAATGGTTTATGTACCAACTTAAAGGAAAAAACAGTTAACTTTTAATGACATCTATTTAATTACCGGTAAATTATTTGTATTATTTTAATAAACTTTTCAAAATTCATTTTAAACGCAATTAGTAGTATTTCTCCCTATGCTGCAATAAAATTCTAATCAGTTTCATCAAATCCTTCACTTATGTGATTTTTGCAACTGCAACATTTCTGAAAAAATATTATTTTCTGTGGACATTAATTCAATGACAAGATTTTTGCTTCGTTTTTTTCCACAGGATGCATACCTTTTAATCTACACGCAAAACAATCCAGTGACAATTCGTTTCAATTTCACAAATATTTAAATGATCCTGTGGAAATAATAATAATAATCAGTGACTTGGAAGACATTCCAAGTCACTGATTATCTTCCCTACGAATGGAGAGGACCTAGAATGAAAAAGAAGGAACGGTTTGAGGTGGATTTCTAGTCTGCCACAAAAACACTAAAAAGAAGAGTAGGATTTTACAGGTCATGGCGATATAATCTATGATATGAAGAAACGTTATCTGTCGCTGTAGCTATGATGAGGAAGGAATAATAGAATAGTTAGAGCTGTTACTCTCGTGCCAGATGGTTCACCGAGGATAACTAATACTGGTCTATCTAATACTTTTAACATTGGCACATAATGGAAATGAGGGTTGCTTTATACAGGTGGCGAAAATATTTTGTTAGAAAACACCCAAAAATCTTGGAGACAATACTTTGTATATTTATTTAATTTCTAACCCACCCGATTCTGCCTACGGAAGAGAGTGTCTGAGACAGGCCGGTGGGGATTGGTTACTGTAGTTAATGGTCTTGAGTTTAGCAGTGACTTCGGATGGGTTTGAAGACTGTTTCCAAGCTGAGATCTCTGTCCTCTTGCTTGACACCACCAGTGGCGTACCGAGGGTATGTGGCGCCCGGGTCATAATATGATTGCTTCGCCCCTTAACATCATTAATGACTTAGCTCGTTTAAATGGCGGCCAGGCATTTCCCCCCCCCATCATATTTGGCTTTCAAAAGTAGTATAAATACATTAAAATGCGCAATTACATAAATATTTGCTTGAACAATGAAAACGGTTTGAATTGCGTTACAACAATAACAAGTATGCTCGTAAATTTTGCCAAAAAATATTTTTAACAATTTATTCAAGTTAGAGAAAAAAATTGTACTACAACTTAATTGATATATTTGGAAAGGTAATTTTATGCACTTTCAGATGGGGTGAAAGTGATTTTTGTGCTGTAATATACTCGGAAGTCATTAAGGAAAAACTCCAACATTTCGCATAATTTGTAATTAATTAAAATTCTAATTAAAGAAGTAATAAGCAATGTATTTAATAACTCAATCGGCAAAATCAATAATTATTTGAGTCATTTAGTATGTTTTTCAATTGGAAGTAAATACCTATTGGTAACGGATGAAAAATTAGATTTGGAGCCTCATATAGAGTGGACACCCTAAATATAAAAAAGATATTATTATTTTATCTAACATAACACAAAATTTGTAGAACGTAATTCTGAACCTATTCTAACTGTTGAATCTATTTGTGATACAGAGAAAACACTTATTTACCTAGAGAAATTTGAAAACTTTCCAAGAACTGAAAAGCAAACTGTTACTCAATCAATGCAAGTTGATCATTATTTGCTATTTTCAAGGCGCACAGATTTCACCCATAAATGAGGCATTGAATTATTTATACACAACTAAAAATATATGTAATCTTTCCCTTGGAAGTGATTAGCCACTTGGGTGTTAAAAGTTTATTGTTCTTTATTTCAGAGCTTTTTAATACAGTGAGACTGCATTTTGCTAAAATATTTCATCTTGTTGATTGATTTAGCCGAAACTTCGACAAAATTATAGAGTTTTAACTACATGCTTAATTTCATCTAAATAGATTTATATTACTTATGCATTCTTGAATTATCACCTTAACAAAACGCATTGGCAGATTAACACGAGTGCACAATTCCAAAATGTTTATTTTTCCAGAAGGATGTCAAAACTCAAATGTTTTAAATGGTAAAAATTGTGTAAATTTCCAAAATTTATCAAAATTGGAGTCACCGAATTTTTTCGTCATCACAATATTTTTATTATTTTTTCTTAATATTTTAGAAAATATAAAAATTGTTCACATTAATCTCTGAAATGAATTTTATGAAAACGCTCTCCAGAATAATTTTTTAATTTAATATGATACTTTGAAGTTTAAAGACCTGGAATTATAATTTATTGCTTGCACAGAAACTACTTGAATTTTTATGTTAGCTACTATTTATTTTGTATGTTTCTGAGGCAAAATAAATAAATTTAAATACGAAGCTTTCAAATTGTATTGAAAAAATGTAGTTGGCCACAATGCAATGCTATGTTTTAGGACAAATGATGTTATTAGATAGATTCTTATAAACAGCTATATTTAATATGTATTTTCTTGTCAATGAAAGTCTGAGACACAATACTCGGATGTTAAGAATGCCATCATTTGTTTATCTCTCGAGTTTAAGGTGCCAAGTGCACATGTTCGAATTCGCTCTCCGACAACTGTGACACAATGACATCAATCCATCTTTGTCATGTTGATGGCGCCATTAAAATTGTTTCCTTATCGGAAATTCGGAACTGTTCAAATTCTAATCATTTGCAATTGTAATTTCTGTTAATGGAAAAATGTTAAGAACCGAGATAAGCAATCTTTGTATCTTAATTATTATACAAATAAGAACCCTCGGATGTTAAAGAGATTTGTTTTCTACTTTTGACTGAAGGACTTACATCAGAGAGTCTTTCAATTAAAGGAACATGTGTTTCAGGCATTCTGATGACGTATTCCGACTATATCAGGGATTGCTTGCTCGCTTTACAGATCAAATTCTCTGAAGTGAAGACGGTAATTGTCTATTATGAAAATACCACGTGTGTACTGCGCATCAAATTCTGTTCGCATAAATGACATATAATTAAAAATAATCTTTAATTTGACATATCTATTTTAAATTCTGATTAAGAACAAAATTCATATAGTGTCTTAGCATCGACTATAACTGCTGTTGGATATACTCCTTCAAATTAAGATATAAGTCTGAATTATTTAAACAGTTCAATTTATGCAATTGTTTGTGATCGAATAAAGGCAGCTTTTAGACAAAAAAAAGAATCCATTACCATATCCTTAAACTATTTAACTAAAATTAAGACAGTAAACTGTATTTAAAGCATTTTCTTACCTGAGAATATAAAAACATTATTTCTACTTACTTTAAAACAACTTAAGGGCTTTTTGTCTTTTGTTAAAATAATTAATTGATGATGCTTAAATCGAAATGCTTCTTGTCTAAATGTAACCATACATTGCTTTCTCTTAAAGATTAATGAACAATAGAACCTTGCGAATCCAAACTAATTGGGGCTGAACTTTGTTCGCACTGCCAGAAGTTCGGTAAAATACTCTTGATATACCAAATACAGTAGAATATTGACTTTGGGTACTCTGTGAAAAATGTAAGGAAAGAGCTAGCTGCGATTCGCATCGTCAAGCAGGTTTAGTTCCTTACATCAAAAAAAGATAACCGATTTTATTTCAACTAATTAAGGTGCTGTATTCCCTCTTATATACTATTTCAAATGTTTATTTTAAGTTAGGAATAAACATTAGCTTTGTTTCTGATTCGTAATTGTTATTTCCCTTCGTTTTTTAATAGAAACTTGCCAGAAAATAAGAAAAAAAAGATTAGCCGAAATTTCGGATTCTTTGGGTTCGGATTCTCAAGGTTCTTCTGTACGATTCTCTTTGACATATTTACAACATAATTTGTCTATTTTACGGCCCAAATATTTAATAAAATTGAAAATATTATACTAGTCCAATCTAGTTGACACTCCAAGTTCAGCGACTCCCGCATCTGAAAATTTGAACCATATTATTTCTTATAGTAAAAACTGTAATATAGCTCTGTATGGCAAGGAAATTATAATTTATTTTTAATTCTCTGGAGAGGCATTATTATATTTTGATGACAATATTAATAAATTGTGCAGGTTGCTAAGTTTATCTTTATAAAAACAATATCCAAATATCCTTTTTCACTTAATTTGTTTGCTAAATATATTATTACTAGAAAACCACAAACATGGTATGACGGGTGCAAATTTCCTCTTCTTTCGAGAGATTTCCCGCCAAATTTGACGTGTTTAAATAGATATATATGCGAGAGAAATGTTTAACATTGATTGAAAACAAATAAAATAAACAATAAACATATGTTTTATGACAGGAAATTTTTTTTTTATTTGCATATTATTTACATATTTCTTTATACAAAAAAACCTCTTGGTAAACAACATTCCGTGTGAAGGATTTTTCGTTGTTTAACAATTTTATTATAATTCAATAACCATGAAATTCTCAGCTTGTCAAACGTAAGTCAAAAGTTAGAATTTCAAAGGAATTCTTTTCGAAGTTTTAATCAAAAGAAAGCACTTCTCTGCTTGTCAAACGTTGCCAAAAAATATTAAATTATATCATCACGATTGCAATAAATAATCAGATGTATCGTGGCGTCTAAACTAAATCACGCGCATGATATACCACATCTATTACAAAAAGGGAAATTAATTTGAAATATATGATTAATATAATTTAAAATTTCTCGGGAACTATCGATCAAAGCGAGATAAATTTTATAAAATCAATAGAAAATTTTATTTCACTATTTTATAGCTATTAAATCTGAAATTAGAACGACTATTATTCTTTTAAATATAAAATTACTGAAATTTAGGTTCTCTAACAATAGAATAAACATGATACATTTCACAAGCTGAATTTCTGTTTAATGTCTTGCTGTTCTGTGTTTTGAGTTTTATTTTTGGTGACGTCAGAGCGTTACCGAGACGTCTGGGCATTTATATTTCTAATATTTCACATTCCAATATTTCTTAGCCGTTCCTAAAAAATTGTAAAATTGCGTTAATTTCTAAGTAAACCTGCTTTCGCAGTTAAATTACATTAATATAATTTTCGGTAATATCTCTTTAGTTATTCAAATTTCAGTAAGGCAATTCTTATGATATGGATATACATTGCAGAAATTCTTATTTGTTTAAAGCAATAAAGTTCATTTTGAAACAACAGCTCAGATATTCAACTCTTTTCATATTGATTACAGCTACAAGAATCTGTTATTAATTTTGAATGACTTTCAAGTATGATTTAAAGAGAGATAAAAAAACGGAGACTGAAATTTAAAACACGTGGCGTTCGGTTAATATATCCTGTTATGAATCGTATCTATTACACTTGAAACAGGAACAGGAATAGCCTTACCCATACATAACACTACAGCATCTCCCCGAACTCGGAGCCTAAACGGCTCCCTGTCGGTTGGATGAGTATGTGTGAAACTTTATTGAAAAGCAAAAGGAAAAATATATATATATCATGAGATATAAAAACACATAAAAGGGAACATAATTATACATAAACAAAGAAGAATTTACTGAAAAGTACATTGAGGGTTACAATCCGAGTGTAATATAAAATATATACAAGAGGAGTTATCATAGAAGTGTAGTGAAAGGGTAGAATGTTTCCTTTAGTTACATTGTTTCATACAGTTGCAGCTCCATGATTCGGGGCTGTTCGATGAGATGATAAAAAAAAAGAATTGATAATGTATTGCTGTGAAGTCAACCGGTTCAACAGTATTACAACCGGTTATATTGATTATTATTGTCGCAACCATCCTAAAAATAGTGGGAGTGGTATTTTGTTCTGTCTTGTGATTTATATTTAGGGATCGCTGGAATTGCTACTCTTGGGTTGGCAGTGATATGAAGGGTGAATTTTTCGAATGAATTGATTTAAGGAGAAATTAAATTACTTGAAGATTTTGAATGAAATCAAAGGTAGGTTTTTTAAATTTTTAGTTTTTTTAATTATCGTAGACAATGGCATGATAAAATTGTTCTTCTCATAATCAAGAGAACTTTTTATACTTTTATTAATTTTGTTCTTGCCAAAAAGGCATTTTCATAAATTAATTTTGCAATTTTTAAAGTGATTTAAATAATTTCAGGCCAAATTTATCAAATCAATCCACTGAAAATACCGAAATCATAAATCGTAATTTTTAGATAAAAAATTTGGAAATTTTAGCTAAAATTTCAAAAATTATATGATGAAGACCAATAATAAATTTCAAAACTTTGGAATATTTTATCAACTTCCTTTTTGGTGATGATTCTTATGTCCATACAAAGTTTGTCTTTCTTTCGGATTAATGTTCTAAATCGATTAAACATAAGCGCATATTTCTTTCAAAAACACAGTAAAGTTTGTATTTAAATCGTTCTGAATTCAACTATTGTAGTCACTTCACATTGTGCAGTATCAAATAAAACATTGTCAAATTTGTATATCTAAAGAGTTCATTTTCATCTTTCTTCAATTCATTACTAAAGCTTCTAATTTTCGAAATGTGAGAAGCAATTTTTAACCTTTAATTCCTATATTATATTATTTATACATTTCTAGCACGTGTTTCTAAATCATTAGTTTAAAAAAAATATAAATTGAAACAAAATTATCCACTCCGAGTGTCGCCATTATCGTCGGGACCGGAAATGGGATCCATATCAGCGAGCAGTAATGGACAGATACCAGCCAGTAAGGCATCGATATCTTAACCCGGATATCAAATAGTTTTCACCCCGTGTGGCCACACCCATGGCCACGCCTACGGCACCATCTACTGTTTTACTTGAAATTGCGATTTCTCTGCAATTTAGTTGAAATTTAACTTATCAGCCAGTGGCATTATACGAACTACTTCTAGATATTGACAGAACTTGGCAGGTAAATTGATAATGCATTTAAAAAAAATAAACTTCAAGTATCCAATGGAATTAATATATTGTTTAGCATGCGATATTATTGGTCAGCTCAGAAGACAACTCTATGCTGAATAACTGAAAATTATAAAAAAATCTTAATTATTAGCATAGAAGTTGCATCTTAATAAAAGCTAGAAATGATTTAAATTTTTACTGTTTTATTTATAGAAATTTGTAGTTAGTATATTTAAGTTTGACAACACAGATTGATAAATTTTTTTATTATCAATTTGTCATAATAAAAAATTGATTTGCTATTTCAGATTGATAAATATTTCGAAAGTTTTATTTGAGTGCAGGTCGACTCTCCAGGAGGAGAACATTCCAGCAGACAGACAGACATGGCGAAAGTGTGGCCAAAATTTACATCAAATATTGAGGAGAATTTAAATTTTAAAAATTTAAACGTTACCAGTTAAAAGAACAAAAGATAAATTAATAAAAATGTGAGGCCCACAAAAAAATTAAAAAATAAATAAATTTAAAATAAAATACACACAAGGTAAATGGTAGAAGTTACAGATAAAAAATATTAAAAAAAGAGATTTCACATTAATTTAAACAAAACGTAACGGCACAACATAATTGAAACAAACAACAACAACGGAAAAAAGCAGCACACACTTGCAAAACACACAAAATAGAACGATAAAAAAGATAACGATAAAAGTAGACAAAAACAAATTACAACACGAAATACAGCGGAAAAGACAAAAAAATAAAATTAAAAAAAGGCACAAAGTGGAACACAATGAATATAAAACATAAATGAAATATACAAAATAAACAAAATAAATTTATAATATAAAAATAAGCAGCATATTAGTAATTGGCCCTCATTCAGTTTTCTAAATCGAATAGAAAAGATTTTGTTAAAAATGAATTATAACTGAAATTAAAAACATAAAGCACCACAGAAAATGTATATATCTGATATTTTAAGTTTTTAACTTTCTTAAATCATTTTTAACGACACTTCATTTTTAATTACTTCCACTTCCATCGTAATAAGCGCACTACGACTTTCATTTCGTGTCACGAGTCTTTCCTGGGAAATTCCCTTCTCTGGGTATTTAAACTTTCTGCGCATTCCTATCTGCCCTTTTTGATTCAAGCATGTAAGCTGCCGTTCGCGCGTTATCTCTTTTATTCTGGTCATGGATAAGAGCAAATTATTTTTCCTTTACATACTGATAACTAACCTAAATTATCCTTCATTATGGAATAAAGAAAGATTGAGCCAACTACTGTCTTTTCCTTTACCAAAATGGACTACACCTCCACCTCACCATTATTGAAGATGATACACATATACAAAAAAAACCAGTAAAGAACGGTTAATAAGCGAAAACTAACCAACCAAGCCATGGCATCCCAAAAGTCAAAATTCAAAGTCAGCCCCCACAATCCGTAATTTGACTGCAAATTTCACAGCACCTTCTGATCCTGAGTAACGACCCATTTTTGTTTAAATCATTCAATAGAGATTTATTTTTATTATACATTGAATGCTTTGTTAGTTGAAAATCCGCTGTAAATCTACATTCAAAAATATAATGGTCGACATCACCAATGATACCACACACACAAAATGGAGTAGAGGAAATATTAAAACGATGCAAGTATGCTATAAATGGACAATGTCCTATGAATAAGTAAACCAAATATTTATTAAGAGTCAATAACTCAAGATCAGGTGTTGGAAAGAAATCCTTGACTAATTTACCAGTTTCGGATTCCCGTCAACTAAGGTTCCAATTATTTAAATGTTCTCGTTCTATATTTTTCTTTAGAAAGGAACAAGGAACAGGAATTATGTGTCTTTTCTGTGCAATGAAATCATTGTCGCCTTTATTGCTTGGTCCTGAAACTTGGTAGGGCGGCAAACATAATATTTTTCAAAAATTGGCAAAGTTGCCCCAGTTTATGGTAATAAAGATGCCAATCATTATTTTATTTCTTATATTTTTTTCATGTTTATATTTGTCTGTTAATAATTTTTGTAAATGGTTTCGGATTATACTTTTTTTTATTGGCAACATGTCGTGTTTTCTTTGTTTTAGGTTTAAAAAAAAGAAAAATCATTAGAACTTTGGGAGCGTTGAGTCATGTTTTTCTAGGCAATCGTTTTTAGTTATTTACCCTACCACGAAGATTTTACTTCGCTTCGGCATCTCTCTGATGAGCAATCCTTTACTTACATCTTAAATACATTAATCAGAGGTTCGTTAACCGAGGGGGGAGTTTTATTAATGTTGAGGCTATTTCTTAAGTGCATGATTTGCTTTTTGGCAGAATTAGTGTTATTGCAAATTTTGTTGATTCTTATAAGTTGATTGATAATTGTGTTTGTGTAGATTTTATATGAGACATTAGAGTTCCAAAAAATAAATTTATTGACGTTAAATTTGAATTCGTTAGAACGATTCGATTCGTTAAAAACGAATTCGTGGTAGGGTCACTCAAGTCGGTAATGTCTGATATTTTACCTCGAAAACGCATCTTTTAAACATTTTTCACTTGTCTCTCAATTTTTACTGATTTCTTCCACTATTTCTCTACGCTATCTATCGTTTTCGCTCTTCCATTTAATCTTCATCGTTCACATCATACTACACTCCCCTGGCAACAGCCAAAGTTAAGCGCCAAAACTGTTACTTGACACCCTGTTCACACCCCTTCAACGCCAGTGTGTAGCGTGACCCTCCGCATACACTGCCACGTCAACATCCGTCCTTCTGGTACGTAAAATATTTTTCTTACTTTTCTCTAATGTTATCACATCGAAATTCTGTTTTAATTATTCAAAACTCCTCTCTCTGTTTTTTCTGGTTGGTTTGGCATTAGGGATGAAAATCAATGTTTTAGGCCTTGCGGCGTAACTGATCGCAAGAAAATGTCAAACTTTTATATTTAGCAATTCACAATAACTTCATCCCCTGAAGAAACGTTATTGTGCTTTTATTGCGTTTATCATTTCACATTTTATACTCTTTCATTTTTCGATTTATACTCTATCTACCACAGCGCTTTTGGACTTGCAGCTTTTAGCGCATTCATTGTGTATGTGATATGTTTATATATTCCTCCATCTGTTACTATTCGCATTTTTGTCTTTACTCGGATATACTTTCAATTCGTTTTTTTTATATCCTTTCGAATTTGATATGAATGTTTGTTATTTATTTTATTGTTTTTCTATTATGTTTTGCCTCTTTTGTAAAGGGTGTCCCAAAACGACGGCATAAACTCTGCACAGCTAGATTCCTCGTTGGGAGTACATAAAAACTGCCCAAAGAAGTGTTCCTGTACGATCCATAGTTTACGAGAAAAATACGAAAAACAAAGTATGACGTCACTGCCGGTGCAAGAAAAAAACACTTTATTGGACATATCAACAACAGTATTTGCATATCTTTCCAGGCGATAATGTTTAAAACGTTCGCCGCGCATATCGCGTCATGCATGCGCGCGCGCCATTGAATGACGTTAAGCCGCCGTTGAACTGGTACTATTTAAAAGGCTGCATCTTGCAGCTACCGGTAGTCTTCGTATGGTGGCCATATATTCCGTTCGTGACTACTGCGACATGTAATTGATGTACGGCCGATGTAATGGAAATGCCTTACGAACTGCTAGGGAGTATATGCCCGTCGATATCCGTCCCGCCGTCCTCCCGATGTCAACGTCATCCGTAGGCTGGACGACAGACTGCTAAATACGGGAAGCGTCTTGCCAACAGCCAATCTTCACGATACTGGAAGACCGCGGAGCGGCCTGACGGTAGCACAAGCGGATGCAATACTGCAGCGGGTAGAAGAGACGACAGAGGTAAGCACACGCGCATTAGCCCGTGAGATGACTTCGAGTAAAAGTACTGTGCACAGGCTTTTATGGTCTGAGAGGCTACACCCATTTCGATACACCACCGTGCAAGGTCTGAAACAAGATGACTTTCAGAAACGCGTGGCCTTCTGTGAATGGCTGTTGCAGCAACAGAGCACAGAAAATGGTTTCATTGCACATATCCTGTGGACTGATGAATCATGTTTCCCTCGTGATGGGGTATTCAACCATCACAACAGCCATATGTGGTCCCAGGTCAATCCGCATGCAATCCGGCCGCAAAAACATCAGGAACGTTGGTTTCTTAACGTGTGGGCCGGCATACTCGGGGATCGCCTGCTTGGACCATATCTGTTGCCTGAACGGCTCTCGAGACAGTCGTACTTGGTGTTTCTCAATGAGGTCTTAACCGAGTTCCTCGATGACATATCATTAGCGGCAATACAGGGACTTTGGTTTCAGCATGATGGGCTCCGGCGCATTTTTGTGCTTCTGTACGTGGTTGGCTGGATATGGAATACTCCGGCCGCTGGATCGGACGTGGGGGTCCGGTTCTATGGCCGCCACGTTCACCAGATCTTACACCGTTGGATTTTTTCCTATGGGGCCATCTCAAGGAACTGGTGTATCGAGACGTAGTGACAACACAAATGAACTTAGTTGCTCGTCTGCATGCTGCTTGTACTTCGGTGGACCCCGCGATGCTGCAACGCGTGATGACAGCCATTCCACGGCGTGCTCAAGCCTGCCTCGACATGCACGGCGGACACTTTGAACATCTGCTTTCAATAGTGCATATGCTGCTGTTGATATGTTCAATAAAGTGTTTTTTCTTGCACCGGCAGTAACGTCATACTTTGTTTTTCGTATTTTTCTCGTAAACTATGGATCGTACAGGAACGCTTCTTTGGGCAGTTTTTATGTACTCCCAACGAGGAATCTAGCTGTACAGAGTTTATGCCGTCGTTTTGGGCCACCCTGTGTATATATATATATATATATATATATATATTCATTCTCATCTCCAATTTTGTAATTAAAGTTGGTTACTCTTTCGACGCATCAAAAATGTTTGATGAGAAAATGGAACTCTTCAGAACAACAAAAATGCAATTAAAGAAATTGAAAAAGAAATGCCAAATCAGGAAATTATTTCTTTTCAATTTACGTTTTCTGAATATAACGAAACGAAATTTGCATTTTTCTCAGGGAATTTCTTTACATAAAGGCATCCATGCAAAAAAGAATTAAGTTAAATTTTTCTCCGAACGCAAGGTTTAAGAAGATCGTTATAAAATTCATCAGACCTAAAATAAAATCTAAGAACTTCAAAGAATTATATGTCAGTTAATTTTGAGTTGAATAAATAGGAAATACTTCAAAACACAATTAAAATTTTTTTAATCGAATGCAAAGATAATACAAAAATTTCAAAAAGATCTAATTACCCTATTTGGTGAAAAAATGGAAATAATTATATCATTAACGCTGAAAATGGAGAAACTCTTTTAAGTAGATAGAAATCTAAATGCTCCTGCTTTTTCATATTTTTTTCTTTTTTCACAAACTAAACAATGACAAAGAAGCAATTCAATGTGAATATTTTTTAAAAGCTTCAATTCCTGTGAATCAAAGGGTTTTTTGTGATTTTTACTGTTGTCTTTTAAATTCTGTTGTGTACCTAAAAGGCTTGAATTTCTTTTGCGAAAATAATGGTCTTAAGTAATTAAAATCAAAAAAGAAGAAATGACTTTATAATTCTAAACACGCTTCTTCTGAATTAATAGCGAAACCCAAACATTATAATTAAAACTGATATAAATGATAAGGCAAAATTCATATCATCTGAAAAATTTGCAGCAAATTGTAAGTATATTGTATTTAGTATGCTTATACTGTTGTGTGATAACTGAACTACATACAGTGTGTCCGCTAAAGTCCGTTGTCACCCCAATAATTTCTGAATGGCAAGACCTATAGTCATAAAAGAGGGGCCTAGGTACAGTAAAGTTGCCATGTGCTACGCAAGGAAACCGCTTACAGCGCCACCTGGCGGCAAAATTCGGAGTTAGTATTCTTACATCGAAAACGGTGCAATATACGGGGAAAATATCAATTACAAAGTTGTTCAGCATCATCGATATAGTAAGAGAAGACACCTTCCGTACAGTAATGTTAAAAATAGAAGGCGTCCGATTTTCCTGAAGGTTTACCGTTGAGTGACCTCCGGAATGTATGGTTCGAACACGACGGTGCTCTTCCGCACAAGGTATCAAGTGTCCAACAGTACATTCGGGACACATTCCAGCAGCAAGTCATCGGGTATGGTGGTTGAGTATAATGGCCTCCACGTTCACCTGACCTGAACCCACTGGACATTTTTCTGTGGGGATATATCAAACAGCGAGTGTATGCAACCCCTCCACCAGCATTGCAGGAATTACGAATGCTTGTGCCAGCGTGTCACCTGCCATGTTGTACAACGTGCAGCGGCAAGTGCAGTCCCGTGTCCAGATGTGTATTGTGGCTGAAGAACGCCATTTTGAGCTTGACAGATAGATAAGCCTCATTTCCGGCAAGTGCAGTTTTGTTCAACGCGATCAAACAAATGTGTGTTCTGTGCTTTTCATTTGTATCATTTTTGTGAGCAAGATGTTTTTTCCTGTAATAAATCGATGATGCTGAACAACTTTGTAAGTGACTTTTTTTCCCGTATTTCGTACCGTTTTTGAGATAAGAACGCTAACTCCGAATTTTGCCGCCAGGTGGCGCAGTAAGCGGTTTCCTTGCGTAGCGCATGGCAACTTTACTATACCTAGACCCCTCTTTTATGACTATAGCTCTTGCTGTTCAGAAATTATTGGGGTGACAACGGACTTACACTCTGTATATTCCTGTTTCCTCCTGCTTTAGACAGAATAATAATGTTAAATCAATACTCATTACAGAAGAGAAATAAATTCGTAATGACATTTTATTTATCCTGTAATCATTCCATGTTGGTTATAAGTTCTATAAAGTTCCGATTCCTAAACTCTAGTTTTCCATTATCTTTCTTTCCATCAAATAAAGTTTGTTCTTTAAAAACTGAAATACGTTATAAATGATGTACTGAAATAAATGCCTGGAGAGAAGTAGATAATTCTTATTTGAAATGATCTCTAAATAGCGTAGTATGAAAAATAATTTGCTAGAGAATATTGACCTCTTGAAAGATATTCTGGTTGCGATTTCTAGAATTGTTTTCTGTTTGAAAATTCTTTTTTATATTACAGTGCTATTTAAAAGTGAAAGTGTTGAAACAAATTACTTATTTTGATGCGCCAGGCAGAAAAAGGATCGCAAGGAATCAATCAAATAAATAAATAATAAATACTTTTTCTTTATATTGAAAAGAGATTAACACAGACATCAAACAATATTTGAAACGCTTGTTTATGAACTAACATTATTCAGAGTGGAGAACTTGTTATAAATATAAAAAATCGTTAATAAATAATAAAATTTATTAATTTAAAGGGAATAGATAAAATTATTACCTTTTAAAAGTTAAATCGTAAAAGAAAAATATAAAAAAGGCAATATTTTTTTAAATAACTTTCTGTCACTTAAATAGAATCTTCTTCATAAGAATAGTATAGAATTAAAGAATGCATTTGAAAAATTGAACATGATATTTGTATGCTTTCGAAAACATTAAAACTGATATTTTATTTTTCTGACATTTCATTTATTTTCGGAGAAAACCCACAAATCATTGGTATTTATTAGTAATGAGATTATAATTAGGCTAACGAAATATGGATTATGAACAAGATTCCTAAACCTGCGCAACGCCCTTGTATTAATCGCAACTCAGAAAACCATTGATCAAAAAGTTCAGCAAATAAATACTTCTTTATAGATCAAAAATTTTAGTTTAATGATTTCCAGATGAACATCTTCTATAAATTTTTATCCAGGATTCTCTCTAAATCTGTGAAATTGAGAGTCCATATTTGTTTTTCCCTTATGAATCTGAATGACTGCAAATTTTCTTAATTTTGTAGAGTACAGCCCTTTTCCACATTTTCTTTGAGCCTTCGGATCTGTCTACGTGAACAGAAAAATAAAAAGTTTAGGTGTTCATTCACCAATGAAATTTATTTCCGTGGATAAAATTCACCGCCATATATACCAGATATTTGCTTAATTTACCCCTCAGGAAAAATCGCCAAGCGTCAAGCTGAGAATCAAAGTAACTTATCGAGGTTGGCAGCAAAAGCAATTACTTCCATAACGATTATCGATAAGAAGACATGTTTAGCCAAAGGTAACAAAAATTAGGGTGAAAATAATGGCTGTGTTCCGACAAAAAGGGTATCCAAAATGGATAAGGATTAAATAATATTGCTCTGTACTGTGATAACTCTTGACTTACTATATTTAAACCAAACGAAAGCCTCAAAGGTATTCATATGAAGCCCTATTATGTTTTTTTTATCTCAATTCAGTTCAACATATCTGTAATAAACGTTGTAACATATCACGAAAGTCTCTTAAAATATTGCCTGGTTCTGAAAAGTTTTGCATGAGTTTAAAGAAGCAAGCAGTAATTCTTCCTGTTGTTAAAATTCTCTAGACAGTAACTTATAACAAAAATATCATACTATAAGACGACTCACTCACGGAGTTATAAATACATGCGTGCAGATATTGAAACTCTTCAAGTATTTTAATTCAAATACCGTGCAATGTTCCACTTCACTATAACTCGTTAGATCTTGCTTGCTTTTGAAACTTTCAAGATTCCGAAACTTTCCTCAAGTTAAGTAAAAGCGTGCTGCGTAATTATTCTCTTTGTTCATCACCCAAAGTTTTACTGCAAAATGCATGATTCTTCCAAAACTAACTTTCTAATGTGTTTCTGTTTCCGAAAAAAATAGTTCTTTACATTTCAACACGTGTTCTGAAAAATAGGTTCTGAAAATAAATTCACCCTTATTTTGGTTAGGTTAGGTGAGATTAACGTTCCGTTTTTGAAGCAACACGAGAGCTATTTAGGGACAGACCTCATAATTTCGAACCGCGGTCATATGACGAAGACGACACCTGAGCTGGCACCCCCTCTCCAAACTTCCGTGTCACACCAACGGGAGGGCGTTTGGCCACTACGTATGATTTGGCGTGCAATATGCCTCATACACGGCGGTTCTTCGGTGGAATCGGGTTTCGGGCCTGCGACCCTCCGGTATCAAGGCTGAGACTTTGCCACTGGGCCACCGCGCCCCCCCCCACCTTTATTTTGGAAAAGCATATTACTCAATATTGAACTCAAATTTTCCGCTTTAAGTTTCGAAAATTAGATCTTTTCAGTCTCATTCACGTCTTTTACAAATACAATGATAATGAATAAACAATTATTAGTGACTCTATGAAAACACTTGCAAGAAAAATAAAATTTACAAAATTTTTGCTATTTTAATAACACATTTCTCTAAATTCGAAATAGAGAAACATTCGTAAGAAAGGGAATTTTATTGATTCCTTCCGTAATAAGCTTAAAGCATAAATGATAGGTTTTTGATCAGTTAATATAGTAAATTTAATTCCTTCTAGCAAAGAGCGAAAATGTTCTATTGATTCGAAAATAGCTAACAACTTTCGGTAGTATGCACTGTATTTTTGGGATACAACCATCACGCTGTGGTATACAGCCATCAATACTTTCATCGGATGCATCAACCATCAGTATTATTGCTGCGCTAAGATCAAAATGTGCTAAATGAGTAACTTCTTTAAGGTCATTAAAGCAATCTTGAAAAGCCTGGTCAGTCCATCGCATTTTTTATATTTTCCTGACATTTGTGGCAAAAGTAATTATTTTTGAGCCGCCTGAGGTGAAAATCGACGGAAAAAATTTGGCATTCCTCAAAGACGTCTTAGATCTTGAAACGTTTGGGGTCGAGGGAAATTTGCAATAGCTTCAGGTAATTCCATTTTTATCTATCTTATGGACGACAAATGATAAGTTTTCCACAGCAAAAACACACTTATCAGGATGTAAGACCAAATTAAATTCTTGTATTCGGTCAAAAACTTATCGGATGGAAGAGAGTGTAAATGACGAGAGCTTTCCAACAAGGGGTAATATGCATAGCTTAAAACGTATTTTAACTTGGGTCAAAAAGTTATTTCAAATGATCTAAATGTTCCTTTAATGAGGAAGAAGAAGCAATTAAAAGATCACCAATGTAAACAAAACGAAAGTCAAGACCTGAAGTGTGTTATCCATCAAGGGCTGCATTGTTTGAGCAGCATTTCGCGGACCGAAAGTCATGAAATTAAATTTCAATAAGAGGTTAATATCGCAGTGTTTAGCTCATTTTCTTCATTAATTGGTACTTGATGGCAAGCATGCTTGAGATCAAAGGTTGTGAAAACAGTTTTGCAGTACAAATATGAGGTGAAATCATGAATATGACTAATAGGGTATTTATCGGGAATGGTCTGAGCATTTGTTGCTCTATAGGTCTCCACGAACAATCAGGCATTTTTCACCATGACTTAGGGTCTTGACTGACACCTGGTAAAAGGATTACAAATTCCTCTCTGAATTAAATTTCGAAATTCTTTTTTAGCTGCACTAAGTTTATTGCGAGCTGAACGTCGTGCCTTAGTACCTACAGGAGGATCTTTCCTCTGAATTACATGGATTGAACTTTAAAAGTGGATCGCTTCCCATCATAAAAATATCATTATATTCATGAATTAACTCATAAAAATTTAAAGATTTTTAAGCTATAGAAGGGGTATTATCTGTAGAAATTTTGCCAGTAGAAGTTAAAGTGGTTAGTTGATATTTAAGTGGCGTAGATTTCAAATCAGTAATTATTACGTAATGAGTCAAAACATAGCCGCCTAAAATGGACCTAGAAACATCAGCTGTAATAAAAGACCAAGGAAAATTGCTCCTTAAACTAATATTAAGATATAGCTTTCGCGTTCTGAAGGTATTTATTTTTGTGCTAACAAATTTGATAAGGATTTTGGTTTGCAACGTTCTGCAGACTATCTTGAATTATGCTGAACTTTAACGCCTGCCACCTACACCGCCTGGCCCTCTAATTATCCTGTTTGTAATTGCAAGGTGGGATACACTTTTTAAGGTTTTGGCGAAAACGTAAGTGATACCAGTAAACCTGATTCTTACGACTTGCACAGAATGAACGCAAGAATTATTTCGCCTACTCTCACACCTGGATCTCCGAAACTGCGACATCCTATCATTTTAGAGTGAAACTTCACTGATTTGTGCTTGGAAAATTCGAAATACAGTCATTAGGAATATTCGCTTTCGGCAGTTTCGTTTTCACATGATTTAATCAAATTGCGCTTCCAGACGTCACATCTGCAATCTTATCCGCCATGATAGCTAATTTGTTTAAATCATCACTAGAAGTAGTTAAAATTGTCTGTACTTGTGCTGGCAAGCGCTTCAACCATAATGATAGAAGCAGTTTATAGGCAACGAGGCTGCCGAATCTTGCATCTGACGTAAAAACATAGACGGGCGTTTATCAACTAGCTGAACATCTTGTAACAATTATTTCAGTTGACGCTCCCCGCCTACGATCATGGATCTTCAGTAAATATCATCTCACCTGGGAAACAATTGTTTCAGGCAAGAAGATAACTTTTGGTAAGCAAAAATATGTGAAAATTCCAACCAAATAGGGCAAGGACGACTATTAAATATTTATAGGTATATAAATGTTCATAAAGTAGATAATAATGGGAATTAAATTCTTTTATGTATGTATACAAAATGAAAACATGTTTGTTGTAACTAAAAGTATGTATCATACTTCTTGTGATGAAATATTTTCATGAGCATTTCGCAACAAACACAGATTGTCTTAACAACACCTGGAATAAATGAATTCATGAGAAATAATAATATGTAAATATCTCTAATAAATTCAGATATTTAAATACATGAAATTTCGAAGAGGTGATGACTTCTCTTCACTTCGAAAATCAAAATAATACATTATTTTTAAGTTCAAAGGCAATTGGAGTTTTGATTCTCCAACAGCTTCATGGGGAATTAGATTTTTCAGATTCTTCTTCATGGGGAATCAGATTTAAATAAATGCTATAAACAAAATGCATTGCTTCTGGAGATTTTTGAGAAATATGGACTTAACTGATTAAAATTTGTGCTGTTTACTAACGTGGAATAGTATCATTCTGGTATGAGAGGAAAGGTAAGAAGACATTTTGTATAGAAGAAGAAAACTAAGGCTCGAAACCAAATGACCGTCATTTACCATTGACATACATTTTCCTTAAATGCTTATTTTTTTAGAGATTTAGTTTCTTTCGTCTTTTATTTCTAATGATTGTTAGTTATAAAATTTTCTTCTTTATTTTCATGTTTTTACTATATTAATTGAAACAAATGTTCAAAGGCTGAATCAAGATCCAGTTGCTTCACTTATTATTATTATTATTAACAAATACGTTCTGAATTCAACTAAAATTAACGTAATTCTTCTTCTGCATTTTTTGTTTCACACATTTTTCAAATATTTAAGAAAGCGAATGTCATACTACTTTTTTCTTCAACCCATGCAATGCTTCTTTTCAAAGAGAAACTGATTTGATTACCATAAATATTTCATCAGACAAAGCTCGTTTCTCTCAGGGAAATTTTACTTCAGGCTCTAAAAAAATGAAAATACCATTTGACTTTACCTATCTCTTTATTTTTCATTACATAAGAGCCATTCCGTGCATTTCACTGCTTCTTTTTTCATTACCGAAGAAGCATTTCATTCTATACCAGTTAAAAGTAATCACTCAGCATCTAACATTAAGAAAGAGTAACCACTGAAATCAAATAAGTAATAAAATTAAAAACTATCTATGGTCCTTTAACTGTAGTTTTAAGCCTCATTAAATTATCCGTTGAATATTTAATCCTTACTAATTCGATTCTTTTCTAATGTTACTCGAGAGAGATTCAATTGATGTGAACATAATGATACTTAAACCTTATTTGTAACGAGCATTAACTTTAATCTCTTTTCAGAAAACAAACTAAATTAATTAGATGAATGCGAATGAGTTGACTTGAGGCTAACAGTTTTTTTCAGATAAAATATAAATTCTTACGTTGTCACTCGTTTTGAAAATTTAATAAGAATTTTATGCCTTAGTATCTTTAGGAAAAGAAAAGTGAGTTTATTTTAAGAAGCTGTGAAAGCGCGAATCTCATGTGATTGCAACATAGTTTAAGAATCATGCTTCTTAACTTTAAAAAAAATTAAGCATGCATCCCAAGGCTGCTTGATTTATTTCTCTTTAAGTATTATTGTTATTTTATTCCGAAGATATTTCCTGTTTTCTTATGAAAAATTTATCCACAATTTATTGTATAAATGTTTTTAGTCTTTTTGAGTAAAACGTATTTTTTTATTATTTATGTTTCGTTTAGAATTTTCTCAGTTTTCATTTATCAAAATGAAAGTGGTATTGTTTGAAAGGGGTAAGTTCAAATGCCAAGGCAGTTTCAGCATGATTAAAAATGGACCTTTGAATTTCTAATTACTATGCCAGAGTTTCACTTTCCCTTTTTCAAAATAATAACAATTCAATAAATCTCGATTGGTGTTGATTGCAATATAATTACATAGTACAATGGGCATCTGAAGTGGGTAGGAAACGATAAATTTGATGCGTCAACTCTTTCTGTTGGTTAGTAAAAAAAAATCGATGGAAGGCTGTCTCTGCGGAACGGCCATTGGGATTGAGGGGCGTAAACTTACTTACCTTTCGCAATTGTGACTTTCTGTGACTAAAGTAGCTCTATGGGACTAAAGTAGCTCTATAGGACTAAAGTAGCTCTATGTGACTGAAGTAGCTCTATGTGACTAAAGTAACTTTTTGTGACTCCGAGATTATGTGATTGGAGTAGCTTTATGTAACTCTCAATTTATGTGACTGATTCGTGATTTTGGTTGGATTTTTTTTCGAAAACATTCTTGTTCTCAAATGTAATATATTTATTCATGTTATTAATACTGGATACAATTTCTGTTAGTAGCAATCTTATGTAAAATCGGACGATGGTACGAGAAATAGAAAAAGTAATTCAACAATTCTTCAGTAATTTTTCTCGTGAGCGTAAGATCGATGAATGAATTGCCTAACGTACTTGGATAGTCTGCGTGCGCGCGCAACGGTCGCTGTGACGTCATCAAAATTCTTCGTGCTTTTCACCAACTTTGCAACTCGACTGTATTCAAAAAATCTTTTTGCAATTTTCAATGTCTACTTTTCTCTGGTAAATGAAACTAAAACCAACTCTCTATGTTATTTGCTTGCGGGAGCCATAAGCGTTTAACTTTAGCGCGAAAAGCGTCATAATTTTTTCCTTTCCCGACATCCCATTAGACCACTATGGAGGGGCGTAAGTTTACTTCAAAAAGTCTTCAAGTTGCAATGCAAATTGAAATATATTTACGCTTATCTACTATTATGATGATCTATTATGTCTCAGTTAAAATATAATAGCTACTTAAAAATCTTTGGATACTTTTCTTCGGTTACGATGAATTCTGTTAAACAATTGTATGTATGGCCTATACAACCCACAAAACCTCTTAGAAATATTTTAGACATTAGTTGTCACTCTTTGGCGAATTAAAAATACAGGGTGGGACATAAGTCTCCATATAAATGGTGAAAGCGATGACTAATGGCTATTTTATTCGTACAAATGGTATCATATGTTGCTACAGTTACAGGATATGGTCCGCATTCTCCTTTCCATGTGGACAGACCATGAAAATCGCCCTAGTTTTGACCAGCAACATTCTCGTGAGTCTTCAGTGTTCACTCACAGAACTCGATCCTACGGTCAGGATCGTCCTCTTCATCCTCATATGTTGCAACATCTGTAGCTTGTATGGGTGCTACTTATTAGCCCCCAAAATTGGTATGATTCTGATTAGGATGATTCCCATTTGTGCATAGAGACGTCGGGTCCCTTCCGTCGGACTCCGTCCTACTAACATCTGTGTTGACGCACTTTCATCTGTTGCCGTTTTTGGCATTCTAGATCTGCTTGCAACGGCGATGGAACCTGTCCTTTTGAATTTCATGATAAGTTTTGCCATAGTGCGATAGGTTATCTGCGTTCTGTGCGTTGCATTGAAAGTACGCGCTATGTAATGGGGGGTACCATTCCCAGACAATAGAATAATGCAAATCCGTTCTTCCTTCGTTAGAGGTATCTGTTTTCAACTGGCTCAGCTTCCTCTAAACAAAAAACAAATTAGTCACAGCTTTCACCGTTTGTATGGAGAATTTTGCTCACCCTGTATAAATGAATTAATACTTTCAGCCATTAGCACAAAGATTCTTAATCTGAAGAAACTTCATTTTTTAAACAGGTATATCGCTTTAAAAATACATGATGGTGCTTTATAATAAGTACTTGAAAAACCCAAAATGAATGTGCATTTTTTTTTCATTTTAGATTTTTACAAATTTGTTTGCTATTTTGTATTAAATTAAGATTATGACAATATTATATAAAAATAAATGCCGTGCAAATATATATTAAGTATTTTTCCAATAAGTTCCTTTTTTGCGATTTTAAGGATTTTATCATTATAAAAATAACATATGTTACTGTAGTATCTCTTGGTGAAATGAAAAGTGAAGTAGTTAAGAAACATTACAAGGGAATCAAGTAAATAAAACATTTCTAATTTTTTTGTTAATTATTCTTCGATTTTTGAATTTTCAGACTTTTGAGATAATAATAAACACAAAACTAGTATCTTCTATTTAAAACTCACTTCCATATATAAGAAAATGCGAGCTAGAAAATTTTCTTATACTTTCATAATACAGAAAATTTTATATTCAGCTTCACAGTATTAAGAAGAAAATCGAGTGTGCATTTTGTACCTTTTTCCATTGATCCATTGAGTGCAAAATTTAATATAAAGTTACAGTTTTTATGTGAAAATTGTGTACTAAATTTTATCTAGTTAGCTTTATGAGTTTTTAATTTATCGTATCGACATATGCAAGGATGGATAAATAAATGGTTGGATAATAAAGAGTCTACAGTTTGATGGATTTAGTAAAAAATTACACACATAAATTAAATTATTTTGTAAAGATCATGTACTAAGATTCACTCATCTGGCGGGTTTCTTTTCAGAGTTTTTGTGGTCACATATTCACGAATAATTCAGAATAAATTGATTGAGAAAGATTCAACCCTCCGAGGAAATTGGTTAAAAATTATTTGCGTTTTTACGATTCCAGTAATAAAACCATTTCCAGACTTCGTATATCAAGCTGGTTGCGTTTGTCGAGCTACCGTATTCACTTGAACCCGAGCGTACAAGCAGACATATTTCTTTTTACGTGATTTAATTCAAAATTTGAAAGAAATCTGCAATTTTGGAGTGAATGCTGCATACTATATTTCAACCATCTAGCTAGGAACGTTTCTGAGTTATAGATCGACAGACAGACATAATTCCAAAAATGGTTTATTCGGATTTAGGGAGGTCAAAAACATGGAGATCTGACAAAATCTCGATTTCTCATTTTTTCACGATTACAGTTTTTTCTCTTTGCATGCTTCGTTACTGAACAGATAAAAGAGAACCTCTCTTTCTACACCTCATAGAGGAAAGAAAATGTCTATGATGTCAATGTGATGCCGTTGATTCTCTTTGAAATACAATTCCAAAAGTAAATGAATGAAAAAATATATATTCTGACTAAGGATCTACCTGAAAATCGTCAGTAATTCTAAGAGATAAAACTATAGCACAAATACATAGCTAGAAGCTCCATTCAACTTGACTAAATTAACACTAGCTCAGTGAATTTTTGGATAGATTAATACTATTGCTCGACTTCTTCAAAGCTCAAGAATGTCCTCATGATCAATTCTGTCATCATCAGAGCCCACGAATCGTCCTATTCTATTAATGTAACCGGGCCAAGGTAGAAACGCGTATTCTTCTTCAACAAATCGTCACTTTTCTTGTAAACCAGTTAACTCGCTCTCCGTCTTTTGTGTATGGGCCGTTTTCTCATAAGGGTGTTTCTTATAGGGTAATGTATTCTAAACTAAATATTCGCCAATGGATTTTGCGTACTTCTACACATTAGTATTTTGAGTACCTCAAAAACTGTAAATGATTTTGTAAAATTATATCTTATTGAAAAAATTTGATTCTCTAACCGTAATAATTGGGTAATCATATGAATATTTGCTAAAAATTATGTACTAGAAAACCTCTCTTCGGAAAACTCTATTTTCCAATCGATAAAAATAAGTAATTATTGACTGATTTGCTGTCATAGTTAATGCACCCTCAAGTGCAGAAGACGTACTCTTTAGTCGGAAGAATTTGGTATAATTATTGATTTTACAGCGCATTCTTATATTTACAGTCCATTGATTTCCATTCTACATATGTGTTTTTTTTAACTTCCTTCTGTTCCAGGAGAAAACGTCTGTGGCCTGCTTGTTTCTGATACTAACGTTAAAAAAATATCGATAAGCTGTGACTATCCGAAATATTCTGGAGACAAACGAGGTGTGAGGTTATTCCATGAGGTCGTCGATCCACCCTTAACAGTTTTTTTTTGTTTTCTCTGAAAGCCCACTGTAATTTTCTGTGCCGACAGTTGGAAGAACCTCTAAAAGTCTACTTAAGGTTCAGAGGCAAATGATAGACAAGACATGTTGTTAAAGTATCTTATAACTACTCTTAACGGCGTTGGTCCATTGTTTTATTTGTTTTATCTGCTGAAGATAAAGCTGTTTTCCAAAAGGATGTAGCGACAAGGCTCAGAGTCTTACCTCAGGTTCTGAATGTGTAGCAATAGGCGAACGAAAACATTGGCGCATGTCTGATAAAAAAGAAAAAGGAATGACACTATAAGAAATATTTTAATATTTTTCTAGTATTCTTTTCGAAAGATTCTTTACAACTTTTATGATAATGATTATATAAGTAAGCAGTAAAAGGTGTTTATTTATGCATGCAAAGAGTCGTTTTGATATTCTCATTCTTTCAGAGGAAGCAATTAGTTACTCTTCAATTAAGGTATCCGACTGGCTTAAAATCGTTGTTTTCGATGAAATTATCAAAAATATTTTATGACTTAATTTTGTAGCCTGTTTAATAAGTTTTCTAAAACTGTCTCACTTTTTACTCTACGTGAATTACAAATGGAGTTATAGCTGTTTTATTACCGAACTGTAAGCATTATTTTATGTTGCATGAAAACTTTAAATGTGTTTTCTAAGAAATGATATTTTTGAGGAAAACTGTCGACCGTAACAATGATTTCTCAATAAGTTATTCGAGTATTGATATGAAATTTTCTGAGATTATTTTTTGTAATATGCTTGATGTTTTCCTCTAAAAACTAAGGTCAATTTTAAAATCAAGTATTATTTTTTAAGCGCTTATATATAAACAAAAAGTATTTTTTATGAAAAATTACCAGTTTAGTAACTATGTTCAGCTATATCTCAAAACTATTTTGAAGTACAAGAAATATTTTAGAGCATTACACAGATAACTGTCATAAAAATGTACTCCTACAAGGATTTATGTATATTTAGAATATGATTTTGTCTATGGCTGTTAGCGTAAGGCAAAGATTTTAGTCATTTTCTTCAAATTTCTCAGTTTTTAAAAAAGAATATTATTTTGAAAGCCTAATTTTACAATATTTTCATAGTTTTAAAACATAAGCAGTTGAAAAATAACATTCAAAAATATATACAAGTTATTTTTCAAAAAAATGTCTCCGAACACAGTCGGATACCTTAATCGCTATTGTTAAGAATTAAGCCTAAAATGCTAACTCGGTTGTAGGTTACGAGCAGTATCGGGATTAGGAAGAAATTATTTTAAAACAACATATTAAAATAATGAAAGATAATTACTGAGCAAACTGGAGATCTTGATATGATTGTTGATTGCACATTACAAAACTACGCGAAGCAACTTTGGAAGAGTTCACGTTATTTGGAACAATGGCCACATTATGAAGAAGACATCTGAGCTTATCAAATAATAATTTTCTTAGTAATCCTCGTCTTATAAATTAAGAATTAAAAGAAAAAAATTATTTCAAACAAAGTCAAGGAAAAAAATCATTTAGTGCGACATTTTAAAGAGAATTTTGAATTATGTAATTTCATACTGCTCATGAATGGACGTTATTTTTTACTTTACTATTTTAACAAAAATCTTCTGCAACTTTATAATGTTTTTGGGCTTCATTTCCCTATTCTCCAATATGCTTTCAGTCCTCATCAGTCCAACAGGAATTTTTTCCCTTCGCGATGTGGAATTATTTTACAACCAGGTAGAATCGTACACTGAGAAAAAAATTCTGGCAGAAAAGCCATATTTGTATGGTAATGGCATTTCTTGTAATAAAACCAGAATTCTGGTGATAATCAACAAAATTTACGGTATTTAAATCATTTGTTTAATAATCTTACTGTTCGTTCTGGTAACGGTTTACGAGAATTTCTGGTTTTCGAAATTATGGCTCTTTTTACCCACCTGTTTAGTAAAATTACAACGCGGAAAAGTTAATTTACCAGTGAAAACGGTTTTCATACCATACGCTTCGTTTTTTTACGAGAATCACGATAAAATTACCAGATTATTCTTCAGAAAGTATCGTTCATTTTACCATATGTTTGGTGATTTGACTATTCTGACCTCTCTGACATCTACCAAATACAATGGTATCAGTGCATTTATTTTTTTTTACCATGCCGTATGGTAAATCTCAAATATGGCGGCACTTTGTTGGATTGAAGTAGATAACGTTCCTCCTCAAGATACCAATATATCAAAGAAAAGAAGGACATTAATGAAGTATTGAAGTGTGAAAACATTCTATACCCTGATGGATCAATTCATAGCGGCGTCTGTTTTATGTATCTGTTAAGTGCGTAGTGCAATTTACTAAACGTTTCAGTTTGGAAATGAAGGAACGTTAAACGAAAAATCTTTCTCTGTTCGCTCGGCCATGTTTAGCATGACGGGACATTTTCGCGTTAGAGCTGATTTGGATATTTACATACCCATTGAAAATAGACATTAAAGAAAAGCTAAATGAGTGGGGATTTGAAGAACTGGTAACAGGAGTTTACTGGTAAGAACTAAATTTTATTTTGAATTGATTTTTCGGTAATGTTGAATTAAGTATATATGATTTGTGAGTATATATTTAAATAACATTTCTCATTTATTGAAAGTTAAAAATTTGACAGCCTATTCGAAGAAAAAAATAAGGTAAATATATGCATATATACGTTTACAAGAATACTTTATTTGTAGTTTCTTTTCATATAAATCATATTAAACAATTTTTGTCAATTTTTTTTGTTTATGCCGAATCGGTGGTCTTCGACCCCATTACATTTGAATGTATAAATTAAAGGTAAAAATCTTTAAATAATTAGCAAATTTCTTAGCTCATGACTTTGTTTTTACGATGCGAAAAAAATGAAAATATATTGTTCACTTCCTTAATACATTTAATGTATACTTCATCGATGTTCTGATAATAATTTAATATTTAATTGCCGCTTATTTTTAAATACCTTTTCCTCATAAGTGAATTACGTTCAAAGTTCGTTTTGCTACCTCTTCCTGAAATGAAATGTCGAAATTTTAATTTTTTTTAAATTAAGATTATTAATACTGGGCTATTAAACAATTACTACAGGCGTATGAAGATATGTTTAATTTTATTTCCATCTGTATGGTGAAAAGGAATGCGCCAAAATTAATCAATTTGCAATAGTTTTTTGTTACATCAGATAATGGTAAAAGCAAAAATTAAATAATTTGTTATTTCCTGTATTTTATTTGGAAACTTCTTTCATAAATAATATGAAAATTATCAAAATCAAGTGATCATAAGAACAAATTGAAAGAATGCTCCAATTACGTTTTTTTCCTTCATAACTTGAACATCTTTCTATTATTTATACTGTGCTTCTTAACCGCTTAACTTAACAGCCCGAGAATACTCGTGCATCGAATTATCGAAATTTTAGTCTTATAAACTAAAATTGAATCATTAATTAGCTTTACAATTTGACACAAAAAATATGTAGGATCCATAAACATCTTAAGTATCCTATGCCTTCTAAGATGAATGAAAACGACAGCCCCTTTCCAAAACAGGAGGGGTCATCTTATTAGATAGCAAAGAAAACTATTCAGTTAAGTGGTTAAAACTGTCATATCTAAAATTATATATTTTTTATGAAGAATTTGGATGAGTGGAATATTTATGATTCTTTTTTGTTTTTGTCTTGTTAGACATTTAGTAAAAAATTAGCAATAAATTTATTTTCGGATCCGGGGAAGGGATAGCATTAGAGTCTCTGGGTATTTTTCCATTTTCCACATACCGTGATCTTAGGTTGATTGAACTCTTAAATGATTCCGGGGCCGGATCGGTGCGCATTTTTTGATCATCTGCGGTTGGCAATACTTCGAATACAAATGAAACGGTTTTTTTATACGCAACTATGGTGGCGGTTGTTGACATGTTATTGTCAGTGGGAGATGATGAGGCAGGAGCAAAAAGAATGGAATACTTTCTCGGAGGGTGCTGTTTTTTTCTGACCAGATCAGATCAGCAATAATTTTAGCCAGCTAACACGGTAATAATTTTCTGCGCCTTGTGACTGGAAACAGAAGGCATAATTTTGTATTACTCTTGATCTAACAGTTTGATTTTTTGCTCCGACGTTCTAAATTAATTTTTAAAAAAAATGTTTAGGTTACTAAAATAATGTTATGTGGGTACTTAGCAATTTTTTATCACGTTGCTTTTACTTAATGTTTTTTATTTTTTTATGAGGGAATGTTATAATATTGGGAAATTTTTTAGAACTAATTTTTAAAATTAGAATACAATTATAAGTTCTAATCCAGAGACGTTATTATTTTTTTATGGCAGTTAATTAATTTGTCCCGAAGATTTCTAAAATGGTAATAGTTTCCCAGCATATTACATTCAAATTAAAACCCTCGTAAGAGAATTCTGGATTAGTTTTATTCTGGACATATAACATATATATCAGATCAAATTATTTGGTTATCAGTAAGAGAAAAACTAGTTTTCAAATATATTATACACCATTTCATATATTTGCTTTCAATTCTGGATATGTGATCAAAATATGGACTTAAGAGTAAAAATGAGTCGTTAATTTATTTTAGCTGCTACGATAACTGTATAGAAATGAACATAGCAAAGAAAGAAAAAAAAAGAGCCAAAGAAGATTCAACCTTTAGAGGTCAAATGCAGAAAAGAACATAAATAATGATGAAAGGGTAAAAAACTGCTGAATTTAATAATATAAAATTGTGTATTTTATGTTGAAATTTTTTGTTCCAATTTTATGTTAAAATTAAACCCCTTTGCCCCGACCAGATAGGTGCCGTTTTTAAATACTTGAAGAATATCAAGGTGGTAACAAAGATTATTTTGCTTATTAGCATTTATACAGCAGCAATATTAATAGATATTCCATATTATTTACATTAATAGTTTAAAGAACAAATTTATTGTGTGAAATCATTCATTTGTTATTTTTTTTTATTGAAATTGAGCTAGTAGATAGTAGAAAAGTATCCACTTAATTTAAACGTAAATGCACCAACCCTTTTTTGATAGAGTTATTAGCCACGTGTGGGGTTAATAAATTCAGGTAATCTTGCTATTTTACAAAGTGATAAAGGGGAGAGCTTACGTGCGCAGATACTTTTAGACTAATTCTTTAGTAGAGGTTAAGCTTTCCTTATTACTTCCATTTTTGTTTATCATTTCTTCTGCTAGAATTTTGTATGATGAGAGTGAAGAACAATCAACGTAAGAAATGAAATTACAAATTGATCGATGATAATTAAATCCCAATTCATTTTTTTTTATGATCCTTTGTACAGGTATAAAACATTACATTTTACTAAAGTTGTTCAATGTTTTGATTTTGTAAAAGTAGTTTAAGGTGATCTCTTCAGTTTTGATAATCTACAGAGATCTTAACATATTACAGAACCGTTTTTTGCCTTACCATAAAGTCGTCAAAATGTTATAATTAAGATTGTTTTACATTTTAGATGAAGACTTATCAACAGTCTACATAACTTATTTGCAGGGAATTGTTCACAAATAAATTGTAAACAATCACAAGTGGAGGACAACAAAGGCTATAAAGTTGTTTCCTTAAGTTGCTAGATATATTTGGAACCATTTGGAGTGACTTGGCAGCGGCGAGGTTAGCGATAAAGGAATTTTCTAGAAGGACCTCGAACTTTCAAACTATTTCTACTGGCTGTAGACTTTCTGGAGATTCTCTCCCTTTCCTACGTAATGAAGTCACTTCCTGTTGAAAGTATAAAGCAAGATCTCAACACTGTCCAATGGTGGGATTAGATTTAGAAATATGTGCTTTTATTTTTTCTTAAATACTTAAAATGATTCACCATATTATGTATATTAATAAGAAAATTAAATTACCAGAAATGATAGAATTTTATTAATTATAACATTTATAATAACAATTTATAAAAAAATAGATCCAATGAGTTTTAATTTATTTTATAGTTCATTTTTCCATCTACCTCAAGGAGCATTTAATATATTTACAAACATTCTCTACTTTTTTTAAAAGTGTAGTGATGTTGAGGGTGATGATAAAATTTTACAGGTCAAAAAGCAAAAATAAATAAATAATAGCAATACGATTGACATTATATTGGACATACTACAACCTCTCAAATTTTGCAGATAATTTTAATAGAGACCAGAGTTATTCATAGTGAATTTATCAAATTAAATGGTCTAAATTACCATCTTATTGGTAATACAGAACCAGAGTTATTCTACAGTAAATTTATCAAATTATGTGGTTTAAATTGCCATCTTGGTAATGAAACCAGAGTTATTCTGTAAATTTATCAAATTAAATGGTCTAGAAAATTGCATCTTATTGGTAATACAAGACAGAGTTATTCTAGTAAATTTATCAAATTAAAATGGTCTAAATTACCATCTTCTTTAGTAGTATCACCTTTGTGTACAGTATAGCCACCAAATTCCATATCAAACAGCGTGAGCTGATAAACTGATAATATTTTTTCTAGTTTACCATAAAGTCATATAAACTACTGCGGTAAAATACCGTACTTTATGGGTATTTCCATATAGGCCAGAGAATGCAGTAAATTTTACCATATTCTGGTAGTTTTGACCAGAATTTTTTCAGTGGAGACAGTGAGCTGAAGAATTATTCTAGCAAGTTGATGAAGTTAGGAAGGGCGGCAAAGTTCTTATCTTCTTTCTCGGGGTTGTACCTGTTTCTTCTAATTTCACAAGATTCTTACTTTCATTGTACTAGCCAAACCCCTCTCCCACTTGGTGAGGACTAAGATGTTTCATAAGCTAAAATTCAGTGACCATTTCAGGTCTTCACAAGGTATCAGGACATTTAAGGAATTCTGAGTTACGAAGATGGAGCAACCGGATAGCAGATGTTCATTAATAGGACTACCAAAGGATATAATCCTCACGATGATCCATGAAGTTTCCAAAAGGGCTAGAGAAGATAGAATGTCCAACCCGGAAGGCTCAAAATCAGG
This sequence comes from Araneus ventricosus, assembly GCA_013235015.1. NCBI lineage: Eukaryota > Metazoa > Arthropoda > Arachnida > Araneae > Araneidae > Araneus > Araneus ventricosus. Next base: position 5,183 of record BGPR01009337.1, on the reverse strand, counting down.
AAACGTCTAAGTTCATCGTTAAGTAGATATTGAGATGCACTTTTATTTAACTTGGATTCTTGTTTTGAAGAATTTTGCAATCAGTTTTTTACCACTCACTTCCTGATGTGGTAGAATTTTCAAATTTTTACACACTTTATCGAGGGACAATACATTTTAATATTTTCAGAACTTATTTATAAATTAATTTATTAATAGTACGTTCAATACCGGTACCACCACCTGGTAACAAATTTGAGGAAAAAAGGATTCAAGTCAATAAATGTTGAAGGGATAAATTCATGTGTAATACTTTGAGTCTATATAATATAAATTAAATTCAAATGAGAAAATAATTAGTAAAAAAAATGTATAGATAATAATAAAGTATTTTTTTTTTGTAAACAGTTTATCAAATTTATTTTTTAAATAGTCAATCTTTAACGTTGGCCGCTTCATGTCATAATTTACATTGGCAGTTATTTCTTAGCATTATCGTCTTGGCATCCTTTGTGAATGGGGAATAGAACAAGACATCATCTCTAAGTGCTGGGTATTTAAGATGGACCTCGAACATGACCCTCCATTCCAGAGGCCAGACTCTGCCATTTGAGGAAATTGTGGTTTAATTGGGCATACCAAAATGAGTGAATATTGAAATAAAATATACAAAATGCTAGAAAGAGCTATAAGAGTTTTATTATCTGTGTTTGCATTATACTAATAAATAAATAAATCAGTAAAATCTATTACTTCAAATCCGCATTTCAGTTGCCAAGGGTGTGCCTTTCTTCGTGTTACAATTTAAAATGGAATATTCTGGATTTTGAAAATTTTTACTGATCAACTTTAAATACTTATAATTCCTGTATTAAGCTTTAGGTTTTTTGTCAAATTTTTTAATTTATCAACATATAATGTTGTAAGGTATTAATTTTCTTTACAGGTGATACGATTTTCATGGATAGGCATGGGTGGGGAATCAGAATAAATGGATGAATTCAATATTGGGAATGAAAGCCCTGTTTGTGATCTACCAGTTTGTCAAGGTTGTTGACTGTCATTTTTTTTTTACTTTGAAGCAAATTAAATTCAACTTCAGAGGAATTTTGGAAAAGTTTTTGATATTTTAAAACTTTGCAATCTAAATTGGATTCCATAAGAGTGCAACTTGTGTTTCTTTGAAAAGAGAAAACGCAATATTAAAATACTAGGGTTGCTCCAGCGTTATAGATTTTTTACTTTTTCTTCTATAAGTATAAATTAAATGAGAATGGTTCTTTTAATATTAATTAATATAAGACAAAGACTTGTAGAGAACTTCAGAGAAAGAAAGAGGAATTAAAGAATAGATATCAAGGAAACCAATAACCAATGATTAGTTTCGAAGACAAAAGGAATAAACCTTCTCTCAGATATACAATTGGAAGAGTGTTATAAAACAAAACTTTAGAAAAGCGAGAGATCAAAGAAAAAAAGAAGACACAGAAGAAAACACAAGAGAAGTAGTTAAGTTTTAAGGCCTAATTGTAAAAAATAGCGGTATTCGATTCATTCTAAATTACATACAGGAATCTTTTTATGACATAGAAAAATTTCCTTATTTTGCAACACCAGAAAATGTATCACCAAATGGTATCGCAAAAGGCTATTTATTACAAAGCTAGGAAATTGCCTTACGAAAATATATATCCATTCTGGTATTTATTTCCGGGTTCTATATCAGCATTTATCAGAACTGACAACCATGAATATTTATACCCAGGTTTCCACTGGTTTCTTTCTACCAGAGTGTGGGGATGTTCAGATGGATAAGGAAATGATTCTTGGACGTAAGACGCCTCATTATGGCATTAATGGTAGAAACTATTGAGTAAATTTTTTGGGTGCTATAACTTTTGTAAGTTTTACCTGAATGTAATTATGGCGTATTAGGTATCATTGCAAATTAATTTCTGTAGATTGATTATTTAAAATCAAATACAATTGTTTTTGCCACTCTTTTCAGTTACTCCCCACTTTTCGAGAATTTACAAATAATTGCAGTGGAAAACATTTCCAGTCAGTTTTCATCTAAATCATCCTCAAAAAAGATTTTTTTCTTTATAGTGTATCATTAAGACAATGCATTATATTTTCTTACATTTATATTACTTTTCCTTTATTTGTAACTGTGAAGTTTACTTAACTTTGTATTGCGAATTTATTATTATTTTAAATAGCTTCGACAATACAAGACATTTCTAAATTTAAAACAAATAGAATAATTATATTCTAATTGAAGATATATATTTTATAAGTAATAATTCAATGGAAGTAAAACTGCAAAAATAAACGCTGATAGAATCAGGTGTAGACAAACGAGTCATTCTAGTCCACACTTTTTCAGAGCCAAATTCTATTTGGAAGAGCAGATTCAAATCAATTGGAGTAAATTGTCTGTAAAATTTACAGCCTACGTCCAACAAAGGCCCTCTTCATAGCTAGAAATTTCCCCAAAGCCTGGAAAAGTCAAACAAGGATAAGTAAACAACAAAGGTGCAGAAAAAGACAGCCAAACATATTACCGCTAACAAGATTGATTTAAAATTATTGGCCTTCCCTTGCAGAAATACCTTCATAAGTATCAGTGAAAGAAAATTCAACCTCACTCTTATGAAAATTAGAATGTCAAAGAATAAGGATATTGCCAACCTTCAGAGTCAACGATCGTAAATGCTGTAGACTAAAATTGTAATTTCTAGATAAAAAAACAGCCTGCATGACAGAGGATTTTAATTTTACTTGTAAAATCTTTGAGACTTTCATTCATATCTAGATTCTAGGGTCTTTAGAAACATTATTTTTTTTAGTCAAATTAACAAATTAAAGGTACAGAAATAGATTTTTTAGTAGCTACCGGTTTTAGTTTTAGTTTTTTTAAAAATCTCTTCTACAGCTCTTTCCCAATTATAATATTTGGCGTTGAAGATTTTATTCTTAGTAGCCTTTAATATAAATATTAATTTATATATAATTATTATAAATTATAATTTAAAAAAAATTAGTGGTTCCACTATATTTTCTAATAGTTTCTTTTTTATTTAGTTTTATTTATTAAAGGTAACAATTAAATTGAAAATTTTTTATTCTTAAAATAATGTTACCTGAACTTCCTGTTTTCTCTTTTTTCTTTTCAAGATATGATGGAACCACATCATGGTTGGTTTCATTACGATTGTTGACGAGGCAGATTATCCTTATTCTTGTCTGTAGTTTGGGTAGCCATTTTAAGTCTTTATAAGAGTAAGTTTGTATTTTTCTTCCTTAACTGATATTTTATAGAGGTATTTATTTTTCACAGGAGGCTAATAATTTTAAATCAATCTTATTGGCAGTATTATGCTTTTTTTTTCTGAAAATTCTTTTATTTGTTTACTTATCTTGCTTGTCTTGTGGTTTGGAAAGGTTCAGGCTGCAGGAGGAGCAGGTCAAACCCACAGAAAATTTTCTCAATTTATTTGAATGCATTTCAGATTCAGTCAATTTACCCTTGAAAAGAGTGAGACTAGAATGGATTCCCTTGTGTTAATTGATTCCTATCAGAGTTTATTTCATGGTTTTCGATTATCCATTGACTTCGTTTGTTTGTTCAGTGCAGAGGCATATTACAGGCTACTTAAACATTGTTTAAATTTTTAAATGTATTTTTTAAGTTGCTTTGTTTACTAATTTAACTTAATTGAGTTATCTTTATGCTATATTTTATAAAACATGCATTTCAACTGGCCTAAAAGGCTTATGTGGATAATAATCAGCATGACAGTTAGTAATAGAAGCGAATTTTATTTTGGGAGAGAAATGATAAAATCAGGATTCCATATAAAAGAGATTCTTTCTGTAGAGGAATTGTCTATTTCTAATAACTTAAAGATATTCTAGGATGTGGATGTCTACCTAATTTTATAATCAATTTTTAACTATATCGTTCCGTTTTCAGGAGAGACGCTAATTCCACGGTTACCATAAGGTGGTGGTGAAAGCAGTTTCATATTATCCATGTAACTTTTATTATACTTTGATACCGGGTTTATGACTGGCTTCAGAGTCATCAGAGAATTAAGAAGAGTTATTAACCAGAAAGTATAGGATATCCTGTATAGCCACAAGATGTTTGTAATTATATATATATATATATATATATATATATATATATATATATTCCTTTGAGATATAATTTATTACAAATATATATATATATATTTGCACAAATTATATCTAAAGAACTCAAAAGACAAAGAGGGATTTCATAGCTACAAGTTTCATTTAAAGTTTCAGTAACTGGAAATTTAAATCAGAAAGGAATTTATAAGGTTTATTGCTTTTAATCAAACTTCATTTTAAGCTCCAGTATGACTATTCAAAGTTTTCTCCTCAGCGAGGTGAGCTGGCTGCTGGGGAAAAAGTATATGAGAGAATAAAGTTTTCTGACCAGATTTTCTAGATTACTCTAAAATTTATATAAAGTAATAAAATATGCTTACTTGGGAGCTGGTGGTATAAAATGAATGGAGAAGCACAGCACTACGGAAAGAAACTTGGCAAAGTACTTACTTCATGAGTTTTTTTCCTCCCTAACTGGCCAAAATCCTCACCTCCTTCCGGAGGGAGAGCTCAGAGCCTTCCTGGATCAAATGGGTGATTAAAGCAATAAGACCATACATACACATTTTTCCGATATATGTACTTTATCATTTCCCAGTCACTAGTCTATTATGGAAACAATGGCCTTGTAGTGACTTTAGAAAAGAATAGTTTATTCGAGCAAGAGATGAACCCTTTGTAACAAAAAAGCATATTAATCTACTCAAGTTTCTTTTTCCCACCTTTAGTTATTTATTTTATACGTTCTCATGTGAAAGAAAACAAGACGCAAAGAATTTAAAATTCTTCGATGCCACTAAACCTTCCATTGTTTATTTTAGCAAATTACCTTGGTAATCGTTGATCGATGAGGTTTCTTGTATTCCACAACATAAAATTACAAAACAAGGAGATAAATCCATTCTATAAGAAAATGTACCGAACTTGAAAATGGTTCCTAAACTACCGTCAAACTTCGTCTGGAGTGAACAACGACTGCAAAACATTAAAAGTTTGGCTGATAATTTACATATTTTTGATCTTCTGACATTACCATTTATATATGAGCAATACATGTGAAA
>BGPR01009336.1:20667-58080 GCA_013235015.1 Araneus ventricosus | reverse complement strand
AGAAGAAATCCTAATGTTATCAAATCCTAATGTAGAAGAAATCCTAATGTCATAAATTCCTAATGTAGAAAAAATCCTAATGTTATAAATTCCTAATGTGGAAGAAATCCTAATGTAGAAGAAATCCTAATGTAAAATCTTCCAGTGTAGTTATAAAATCCTAACCCATTAATGCCCAAGTCAAATTTTTTCAATAATATTTTGTATACTAATATTACATGTCCTGAAATCACCAGGAAAATTACTAAAAAAATCTTGCCTGAAAAACTTATATTTTATTGCCCTCCTAAGCCTTGGACCCCTATTTATAAAAAGTCCTATTAATGCAAAATAAACTATCAAAATCTAAAATTATGTGAAATTCCAAAAAGGAAACATTCTTACAATTGTATCAACCGATATATTTGTTAAATGCAAGTACATTAATTAATAAATAATTGAACTTTTCTTCTTCACATTGCAAAAAACTTTTGCATTAGAGTCTAACTTGAAAATAAAAAGGCTACATTATCAACCGAATGCTTGATATGTGTCTCTATAGGCTGAATATTAAGGAAACTAATACTTAAAAGATAATTTTTGGGAAATTTATGTTGATTCATGTGAGTTAATGATGCATTTTTAGATGCATCCCTAAAAAGAGACGGCAAGCATTACTGATCTAAGTTTCCATGAGGGCGACACTGTTGCAAGGAAGAAAAGCATCCATAATGATTTATTACAAAAACACGAACTTTCAAATCAATGTATCTGTCTCATCGAAGCGGTCTGATCCGCCATGTGTAGATCGCCCCCTTCGGCTTTAAATGCATCTCTTAACTAATCTCCATCTTGAATTCAAACGCTCTCCCCGAAGCCATTATGAGTAATTATTAATCCGACGTCAGTGTCGAAGCCGGAGCACTGATAAGTGTATTATGATGTCAATTAGAGTCCCTCGCGACTCTCCACTGAGCAAAAGGAGAGGCTCGCTAAACCGGCCTCTCTCTTTAATACTCGACAAATCACCGTTGCATCTTTAGGTGCCAGTATGTTCGGACTTATTGTTTTCGACCGATTTTTCGGTTGCCCATCCCCATCACCGAGGACTAAAAGGACTTTTCGGAGGTACTCGGGTATTATCGCATTGGGAGATTGATAATAAGTATGGCGGATCCATTTTCGAGGAAGCAGAATCCATCTTTGTTTAGAATATTCGATGCGTTCTGGAATATTGAGCGGTGAGGACTAGAGAACATCGAGGAATTTATTTTGGATACACGTATTCGATATATTTTGGAGTGTAAAGTGTGTCATATGAGTAGTGATGCTTACATAGATATTTCCGTTGCTTTTAAAGAGGCTCATATAATTTTTTTCAAACATATTGGATTATTTGCATGAAAAATTATATGTAAGTTGTGCCAAAATAACTGTTAGTGACTCTGGTATATCTGAGCGGCGTCCCGACAACGATGCAGCTAACAATAGAGCGGGTTGCGAGGTAGTTTAAGTAAAGAGAAGTTTGAAACAATACAGAAGTATCCAGATTTACATTACAAGTACATTTACAACAATTATTCGCTATCACTGTTGCCTCTCGAAGTTCCAGCCAGCACAAAAGAATTTAGGGTCTTTGTGTTTAATAAACGGCACGAAAGGGTAAAGTAAAATGCAATCCTGTACTTCGTGGAGGAGTCCAAAGTTTGACATACAGACGCCGAAAGCAGATGCAGAACTTTGTGAAATGGTTTTCCTAAAACGATAAAAGACATCTAAAAACATTGCTTCCATTGACGCATAAAAAGGAAGGGCGTTCTACAAGAATTGAAAAACACAGGCCCAGACAAAATGGGCAAACAGGACCAAAATGATGAAAATAGCGGAGATGAAAACATTTAACGCGTGTGCTTAGAGAATTAGTTCAATTTAATTTAGTTAGTTTAACGTCAAGTTTTTGAAGCAGTGGTTATTTCGGGGCCCAGCACTTAATTTTTAGCTGCAGTCTGATGACAAGGAGAGCACCTGAGGTGACAACCCCATATTCAAACTTCCACATAGGGCCACGGCGGCCTAGTGGCAAGGTCTCGGCATTTAACGAGTGTGCTTAGAGAATTAGTTCAATTTAATTTAGTTTGATTAACGTCAAGTTTTTGAAGCAGTGGTTATTTCGGGGCCCAGCACTTAATTTTTAGCTGCAGTCTGATGACAAGGAGAGCACCTGAGGTGACAACTCCATATTCAAACTTCCACATAGGGCCACGGTGGCCTAGTGGCAAGGTCTCGGCTTCGGGGCCAGAGAGTCACAGGCTCGAAACCCTATTCCACTGAAGATACGCCATGTAAGGGGCCTGCTGCATGTTAAAGCAAATGTGGTGGCCAAATGTCTTCCCGCTTGGTGTGGTGCGGAAGTTTGGAGAGGGGGCTGCCAGCTCAAGTTTCTTCCTCGTCATCTGACCGAAGTTCAAAATTACGAGATCCGTCCCAAAATAGCCTTCGAGTAGCTTTAGAAAGGGACGTTAATATAACTAAACTAATCAAACTTCCACATCATACGAGTGAGAGGACATTTTGTGGAAAGTAGCAAAGTGGAAGGAAACGTCGAGGTTTCAATCAAATGAATTTATTAGTTCAATGTAATCATAGATAGAAGATGGATTGTGAGCCATAGCTTCGGCTTCAAAAGAAAAAGTTGCATTTGCCGAAAAGATAGTAATCCAGCTCTCAAGGTACATTTCGATCTCATCAAGAAATACAAAATGCATGGGGTTTAAGTATACGTCCGTGCAACCAACCAATGAAAAGCTTTTTGTATATATTATGACGTCGTACCCGGAGTGTACGAAAAGGAAACAATTTGCATGAATGTAAAGACTTATTTTTCAACAACGTTTGACCCAACATTCGTTCCAGAAGCTCACTGGTAATGTGAAACACTCGTTAAGCGAAACTATTTTTTCCATATAAATTAACGTAAAACACGATAATGCGTTCCATGCCGAAAAAAATACTCAAAACAATTTTGCATAACTCACGGCCTTTCCTAAAATACTTCTTCGGGCGTTGATGATTTTGGCATTTTCTTAACGATGTCGGCCAAAATCACTTTCACCTTTTCAACAAATAATGTTCTCGTTAAAATTGTTGCTTTTCGTGCATCCGTATGAGAAGCAACCTTTCAATACCGCCAAGAAGTTGCGTAGGTTTTCTTGTCACTCTCTTTGACACATCTCTCTTCAATAATGTCCTTGTTCTTGAAGTTAGTGAAAATCGTTGATGTAGACCGATTCCATGTGCTCGCTACAGGGTGACAATTATTGAGCTATATGGAAAAAAAAAACCTCGATAACTTTTGAACCGTTGGCGAGATTCAGTTAAAACTTGGCGGTTGAATGCAGGGCATGTTGGGAATTTTTTTGAGCATGCGCACTCTTTTTGTTATTTTTTTTTCGTTGAAAATGTCGAAATACAGCGTTTCTGAGCGTATATCGGTCGTCAAGGCCTACTTTTCGAGCAATAACGGCCCGATTGCGGCTCAAAGGAAATTTGCGACCGAGTAGAAGACAACCGGTCCAAGTGTGATAACAACCAAAAATGTGATTGAAAAGTTCGAGAGAACTGGTAGTGTCGATGTCTCGACACTTCAGTGATTTTTGCCGAATTTTGCTCTTCGTCTACGCCACGTCACAGCCATTGATGGCAAGCGTATAGAAGATGTCATAAACTAAATCCGAATATCTGTAGTTACTTTAAAAATTTGAATAAAATTTTTGAACTCGGTAGTTTTTGAAAATTTTATTTTTTATTTCATATAGCTCAATAATTCTCACCCTTTATATCAGCCAAGCTCACTCCTTGTTCTCGCTTGTCAATGATTTTACGTTCTGCGGTTTTTTTCTATTATGGATGCCTTCTTAAAGCTTTTTTCTTCGGGGACATTTTTGCAAGAGTTATTGAACTTGGGGGAAAAATCACAAATAATATGAGTATATGTTTGTAAAAATGTGTGGTCACAAGCGGCACTAAGATATGAGCGGAACGAGTGCTAAAGATGGGCTGATGAAGCTGGCGCACAGTCCTGGACGCATATAGGCATTCTGTACTCGAGTAGAGCACCATTGTAACTTTGGAGGGTTCTGATTGGACAAGCGAATCTGACGTCACTATTCTGCACATCGCATCAACAGTGAGACACGCGTATCTTGTTTAAAGTTCTTCCATATTCTTCTATCCATGAATACACATCGGAAACACTTTTAAGGCTTCGAACGATGGTTTCATCTTCAACGATTTTAACAACTTCGTTTACAAAAGAAGGGGGAAGATTGGAATTCTGAATAGCCATGGCGTATTACACAAAGAACATTTCGCTATCGCTAGGAAAGAATAAGTCAGAGCGTGGTCAAAGGTAAACAAGCAACAAAGCATAGTTCCGTCAGATTCGCTTGTCCAATCAGAGCCCTCCAAAGTTACAGTGGTGCTCTGCTCGAGTACAGTATGCCTATATGCGTCCCGTCTCCTCCTCACTCGTTATGCGAAACGTCGCTCGTTAAGCGAGTCGGGTTTTTTACAATTTGTTTTGCTCGTTCAGCGATGTTTCACTCCATTTTAAAGCTCATATCCAGAAAATATAACAAGTATCGCTGTTGAAATAACGCGCATTAAATTCGACGACATCTCAAACCATTGCATCAATGACTTTCATCCCTCATACCACTCAATACTCCAAAAAGCTTCGACTATCCCGAACGAAGAGGGATCCTGCTTCCACATAAACGGATTCACTCTACTTATCAATCCCCAAATAATATAATGCGCGAGTACCTCCGAAAAGCCTCCCTCCAATCCTCGGCGACGGAGATGGACAAATGAAAAGTCGGTCCAAAACAATAAGGCCCTGCGTATTTGCACCTAAAGATGCTGCAGTGATTTGTCGAGTATTAAAGAGAGAGGCCGGTTTAGCGAGCCTCTCCTTTTGCGCAGTGGAGAGTCGCGAGGGACTAATTGACATCATAATACACTTATCAGTGCTCTGGCTGACACTGACGATGGATTAATAATTACTCATGGCTTCCGGGAAGCGTTTTGAATTCCAGATGGAGGTGTAGTTAAGAGATGCGGTAGCGGGGGTCGTCTCCTCATTGAAGGTCGGATCGATCCGGCGAGACGATTGAAATGAGTGATGAGTTTCTTGGGTTTGTATGAGTTAATTCTGGATTCCTGTTCTACCCACGATGGAAGATCAAGGCTGTCGATGACCGCCTGGCTAGACGTCAGCACAGGGACGCTCAAGGATTTGGAGAACTGGGTCGTTAAACATTGGAAAGCAAGAGTCTCCTGGGAATCGTCTGTGTTGGGGATCAGCTCTCATGCTACCTTTACAGATTAAGGTTTGCTGAGTTTTTTTTAATGCGTTGCTCCCAAATACTTTTAATTTTTATTTTAATACGTTATTCTTGCTTTCTGCTGAATTTGAATGCACGCGTATGAATTATTTGTAACAGTGAAAATGTTTACTATACACAAATTATATGTGTGTGCAAATAATTTGTCGTGACTATATATTACTTACTATGATTATGATTCCGTCAATAAATTAAAGTGGACGTTTTAAATTATTCATACTATCCATATAGTAAGATGAAATGAATAAATCTGTTTTGTTGGTTAACTCCTCATCGATCGAAACTAATAACGTGAACTTAGTATTATTCACCTATCATATATATCATCTGGTCCTATTCCTTGTTTTCTGGATTAACCTTCTAACTGCGTATCCCGCGATTTCCGCGGGAAGGAAGTCGGTCTATTTTCTGCTACATCCTGCGATTTTCGCGAACTATTGCGTTTACTCAGTACTACTACAGCGTTGAGTCGTATTATACTAATAAAGCCTTGCACATAAATAACAATTCGCTTCGTGCAAACGTACTTCGGCAAAAGCGATTTTAAAAAATTCAGCAGTCTGAGAGTTAAAATCGATAGTTTGGACTCACTAAGATGTTAGAAATCAGAATGGTTGATTTTCACGATCGCTAAATTCAACTACACATTCATCTTATATATTAAAATTCGAACGTCAACAAACATATGTATCTATGTCCTTCTATCTTCTCACGAACCACTGAATCCTGAAACTAGCCGTAAGTACCAAAAGACGGAAAATAATCCAAGGAATACATTTCGACTCTTTAAATTCCAAAATTGTAATTAGTTAAAAAGATATTAATTAAAAACTTCAAAATGAATGAATTGACGTGCTGCCATCCATTGGCAGCATGGTGAATTCATTGACGGCGAATTCTTTTTTTCGCCTATTATTAGTTTTCCCATCCGGTGTTGAATTTTTTTTATTTATTTAACGGAAGTTGACATTTCTTTTTGAGCGAGCTTCTGTGTTTGGATTTATTAACAATGGAAAAAATCGTTTTCATGCTTTTTTCTTTCTTTTTTTGTATTAAAGTGTTTAATTTCGTAACGTTTGTTAGGGAAAGTAAGTGACAATATTTGTTGATTGTAGAGAAAAACGGAGGCGGGCAATATGAAAATATATGGATCCCAAGGTCTCACGTGACCTCATTTCTCTCCGCTTGGGAATATCCTATTATTCGTGATACCAGTGCAACGCCGGGCCACACAGCTGGTATGTTATAAATATTGAAAGTGAACCATTTGAAAATGGCTGCTACTTAGTATAAGGCAGCGGAAACCCTTCCGATTCACTCTGATTTTGAAAGAAAACATGTTTCCCATTTCAGTATGAAGCCTAGCTCAGAGAAAATAATTGGCTGGTTCACTGTGGTTCTCAACGCCTCAATTAGAATTTGACCACATACAAACGTATTAATGCGTAATGGAGCACTAATTCAAATCTAACTATGCTAGTGATGTCTGACATTACAAATTCTAATTAGTTTGGGGATTGATTTGACATAAGCATGATATAAAGAACTTTTTCTGTATTAATATGAATATTGCTGGATAATGTTGATTAAAGGGTTATTCATTGTTACCCGAAGAAAATCGATGGCGTCAATTGTTATGTGTCATTTCAGTCACATGACACAGTTAATGTGCATACTGCACATGTAACTGCACGTTGTCTTATGCTGTAGTGTGAGGCCACGCCCTTTCTCCTCCTGCAAGAAAGACAGAACACCGTACCTGAAGCCATTGAGGCAAACTGAACCGGTTGATTGGACATGGGACGGAAGACACAAACCACACCCCCAGGGGAACCCACAAGGCTCCGCACCAGAAAACCGCTCCCCGAACAACTTTATTTTGGTCCAACAAATTTACAAAAAATTATTTGAAGAACACGAAATGAGACAGTTTCACCGATGACTTACATGGCTGCTTACAGTGGCAGCCCTCCCACAAATTATGAGGTCCTTTCTATTAATTGTTTTATTTACACAAAGTAAAATTTTCAATGGGTTTTCTTCAAGACTGAGAAAAACTGTATGATTACAAAATTAGATTTGATATTTAATATATTGTTTGGCAAACAAATGCTGGTTACATGCTTACACAAATGCTAGTAATTTACAAATACAAAGCTTTCAATTAATACGCAGTTTAAAATGTTGAATGTGAGTAACCATTAGAAACACAAATACGGAGATTGACTTATATGAAAATTTATACTAACATATACACTAATTCTGAAACATAAAAAGAATGGTTGCCTTAAGCACAAGGAGAGTATAATACATTATGCCAAGATTTAACGATAAAGTCACTAGATGAACGTGCAAGAAAGACAGTGGATTCTAAAATTTAATTCACTTGGTGGGCTTGAGGTTATCACGCGGGCTCGAATTGACTCATTTAAAATTTGTAACTCCATTTCAGATGAGAGTTGGACATATAAGTAATCCTTCAAGTAGAAGTTGGTCAGTAGAAGTAATAGCTTCGAAACAAGTAATATAATTTTTTTTTTTAAAGTCAATTCCTACTTAGGTCAGCGATCTACACGCTTAAAAGCGATAAAGAAAGTAATCAACATTACCCTCTGACAAAAATACGTGAAAAAATGACGCCTTCGTGAACATACCAGAAAACAAAGGATATTAGGTCTAGAAGCTGGCAAACCTAGCTCCATCTATTGAGAAAAAATCGAACCAAACGACTCAAGGCGACATATGCTTTCTCCCATATAAAACTAAAATTAATTAATTAAATTTAATTAATGAATTAATATTTGAAAAAACTGTATTAACATCAAGTGTCATCCACTACAAGTTTTAAAAAATGTATTTGAACTTGAGTGGATGAATAAAAAGTATTTTATTAGCGATTGAAAATTTGAACAAGATATATAAATAAATATATATAGGGAGAGTGTGAACTAATAGTAGGAATTGGAAAAAAAAGTTCATAAAACTTATTATAACTTATAAAGTTATAGTTCTGTTGCTTTTAGCGAACACATCGATAACATCATATCCTTCTTAAAGTTTTTTTAAAAATAATATCCTGATGGGCATACAAAAATAACTATCCCCAGTCTCGCCCCAAAATATAATTAAAAAAAAACACACACTTTTTAATTCCCATTTAATTTTTTCTAAGTTTGAAGCATTTAGTTATCAAATGAGGTTTAAGGCAAAAATTAAACTGCCCGAAAAAAATAATAATTACAAAAAAATAAACCTTACCTATAGAAATTTATCAAGGTTGGAAATAACCGAATCTCACGATGAAGAAATAATTTTTATTAGATTTTTTTGGAAGAATCGTTAATTTTCATCGCAAGGGCGGATTTTAAAAAACGGCAATAAAAGAACCTCAGTTGCCGTCGTTAAAACAGGCCGTAAAAAACCGGGCGAACACCCCTCTGTGCGGGCTAAATGCGTGTTTTTATTTTGCATTAACAGCATTCGGTTGATAATTCAGTTCTCAGAACGCGTTGATAAGGTAATTTATGACGTTAGCCGAGAGGAGTGCGTATCGACTGAAAATTGAGTGAGGGGTTTAAAGTTATTATCCCCAAGTAACGGGGAAGATTGCGATAAAAGACTGATGTCTTGCTGTTATTGTACAGTTCTGGTCAAATTTCTGCTATAAAATTTTCTCGAAGTATGTGCTCATCATTGTAGGAAACTAGGAAAATAGCCTTATCTTTGACGGATTGTTCTTTGTGACTGGAAGACATTAGTTAATCTATGAGGTTGTGTTTTGCTGGAAAGATGTTGTGGCAAATTACTCTCATACAGCTCATGCAGAAAACTGGACGCAACCGAAAAATTGCTGACTAGTCAAATAGTATGCGTGGTAACACTTACGTATGACTATGAAATGATGCGAATTGACTTCATTAACACTTTCAGGAATTGTTACTTTCGAAATAAGCTTTTTTAGAATTGTTTCAGGCGGGTGGCGGTGTTATGGTGATCAATAGATAAAAACACGCTTTCTGATATCTAATAAAGACAACAGATTTTTAAAATTTTATTTAACACCCATTTCGACTCAGCCTATCCGGAAGGATGTAAGGCCATAACACGGACCGGAGGGGACACAGAAATCATGAAATAAATACATACTACACCCGAAACAGGGGTGGCGAAAAATTACAAAGAAAGAACCATAAACAAATTATAAACAAAAAATCCCCAATGGTAAGTAATGCACAGAAACCAAGACACACACCACGAAAGAAAAAAAAAACATAAAGTTTTATGACAAAGGAAAACTTACAGAAAAAAATTACATGGAAAAATAAAAATACAAAGGCAGTGTCCAGCACAATGAATAAACACAAGCAGCGTTCAATAGTATATGCAAGTACAAAAAAACATAAAAAAGGCGCAGTTCGGGTCCGCGCCGTAGATTTTTCGTGTGAACGTCGGGATAAAATCATAAAACAAGCGTTTCGTATTAATGCGTAATTTAATTATCAATCTCTTTAACACAATATTTACACAGAGTAGTACAATGGTTACAGAACAGATAAATTGCAAGCTACCACAGACCCTTGCTACATGCTATAAACTTGCGATTTATCTATTCTGTAACCATTAAACTACTCTGTGTAAATATTGTTTTGAAGTGATTGATAATTAAATTACGCATTAATACGAAACGCTTGTTTTATGATTTTGTCCCGACGTTTTCACGAAAACTCTACGGCGCGGACCCGAACTGCGCTTTTCTTATGTTTTATTTAGAATAGCTTTTGATGGCGCCATCTATTGACAGGATATAGAAATATATCTCGCGTATGCGCAGTGAAACAATATTTACTACAAGTGCTCATATTTTCCTTAATATTCAAATTTTTTAATTCAAATTTTAATATAATGTTTCTTTCACGTATTGGCAAGTATTCTGTACGTTTCGTACAATTCAAAAGAAAATTCTGCATGCTATAATCAAAAGACATGCGGAGTTTGAAATTTCCAATTTAATACCGATTTTTACGTATATTCTGATAAATATTTTTATTGTCTCCCTTTGGGTCCTAGTAATACTCCTCATAGAATCAACTTCCAGAATCAACTTCCTAGCTAAAAGTGTTTCTAAGCTACACTTATTTATAACCTAAAACAAAGCTAATTCACAACAATCACGCGCATGCGCCTACACTGGTACGACGACGTCACAGGCAAAACAAATACTATAGGACAAACTCTTACAGATAGGATCTATCCGTTGTGGGGTCAACATTCTTTTCGCATTATTAGTCTCGTAGTTATTAGCGATTCAAATCGGACGGCATTTTGTCACACAAGAAAGTTCGACCGACTATCACTGCAACGAGCGGAATGGCGTTTTCACGTCAAAGAACAGCCATAATTAAAAATATTAAAACATCCAAAAACATTTACATTGAAACACCCTTGAAAAGACCGGCAAAACCCAGTGGGAAACCGAGAAAACATGTGATGAGGTAAAAATTGGCTGCTCCAGAGACGACAACACCATTTGCAGAAGGTTAAAAACCAAATTGATTAAAAGTGAGGCTGCCTCAGCCGGTTGCACAAGGCCTCACAAAATCTAAAAATTCTTTTCAGACGAGACAGACTCTTCCTGTTATTTGCAGATTTTTAAACCAAGCGACGCGGTGATGAGTTGCAGGTTCTTTTAGGTGATATTCTTTAGTTAAAGGGCAGTTGAATGTGTAGTGGTCTGCATCACCGAGTCGTCCACAAGGGCATAATGGAGAATTGAGTTTTTTAAAATAATTATGGATATAGTTGGGGAATGAACCGTGCGACGTCAAGAAGAAGATAAAAATATGTTATAAATTAAAAATTTCGTACCAATACAGGGTACATAACTCCTGACCCTCCTCCCAGATTTCGAATCGTAATTGTCCCAGCTGCACTGCCAGTTTTTGTTGAGTTCTTTGGAAATTTTGAATTTAATATAAGAATAGGGAGTCGGAATACTCAATTTTTGTCCCTCAACAGTAGCTAATTTTACATGGCAATCCTCGAGCTCGTTACCTGGCTCGCCGACATGCGCTTTGACCCAGTCGAGCCCCACTAGATCACCGGCCATATAAAAGTAAAGTTCTTCTTAACGCTAATTACGAAGGCAGATCTAGGCTTGGCACTCCTTAGAGCCTCGATGGATGACCGGCTGTCAATGTGAATATTGATCGATTTATGGTTCTCCAGAGCCCAGCGGACACCAAAATCGATCGCCGCCAGCTCGGCCTGGAGAATGGTATTATTTTTATTTAATTCAAAACGATAAATATCCGGAGTTTCATCTTTTGGGAAGATGCACACGGACAGACCAGTATTGTCATCAATCCTGAAACCTGCCGTGTACACTTCAAATTGACTGTTTGGTATGCGATGATTAATTTTTAAAGTGTTCAAATTTAATGGAATGTTTACCATTATTACCGTTATTTTCTTCATATAGAATAGAACTTGTGCTACTTGTAATAATTTATACATGAATATAAGCTTCGCTCTCAAGAAGGAAAGAAAAAATCGAATGTGCCCCTGACAATAGAAGCATCCGTCTTTCATAAGTACGTACTTCTTGTTCGCCTAATAAGTCTTGTGACGTCACGATTTACGATTTGTCAATTCAAATGACGCCACAATTTATGATGAGCCAATTTACGAGACGTCACAATTTGCTATGAATCAATTCGAATGACGTCGCAATTTACGATGGGTCAATTCAAATGACGTCACAATTTTCTATGGGCCAATTCAAATGACGCCACGATTTATGATGGTTCAATTCAAATGACGTCACGATTTACGATGAACCAATTCATGACATGTATAGTCATCTATTAAACGTCGAACGTCATCTGGCAACTAATTGCGTTGTGTCTTATGCCGAGTAGTGACGTAATATTTCAAGTAGAAAATGCAAGGCCAGCAATGGATTCCAAAATGAAATCGGCGAGCATGAATTAATTCCATTTAAGAGTCGAAATAAGTGAAACCTTTCTGTTAAATTAATCTCGGTAAAATTAAGAGGTATCACAGTCGCATGACATCTAACGTCTAACTGCATATTCTCACTGTGACGTCATATTCTTTTTCTTATTGTAAGATAAGAAATGAATATGAAAATTAAATTAGGCACTGAGCACGCGACGGCATCGTGTGACCATAAATTGATTCTGTTGTTTATTGTTTTTGATGCAAAAATGCAAATTTCGAACAAACATTGAAATAAAAAATATATTATGTAGCATGAGAAGAGTTATAGTAATCATAAATGCTTTTTAAAGAAAAACCTACTGGATGTTCTCCAAAAGACTTTCTCGTATACTTTTACAATATGGCACAATTTATAAATTGCTCCGTAGAGTATGGTAGATTCTCCATTTTGAGAATCAACCATACATTTTGCATACATTCATCAAATCGAGTATACGTTTTGCATACATTCCGAGAAACGAGCACACATTTTGGATCTCTTGCCGTTAGCAGAATGGATCCGAATTTGATATAAATATTTTACTATGTTTGAAAAGTTCTGGAACATATTTTATTAGGTAAGAACGAGAACTGACAGAACCTGTTTATTTGATATTTCCTTCGAAGAGCAACTAGCATTTTCGCTATAGTTCATACAAAGATTATAAATGCTAACTGCAAACCTCTTTTTTTTCGCCACATCCTCCAGTGCCTTAGTCGGTGCACTTCTTCGGAACTTGAGAATTGTTGCTCTTCAATTAAATACTTCAATCGAGGAAAAGATCACATGGTGCGAGATCTGGGATTAAGCTGATTGTGGAAATATCGGCACGTGATATTTTGACAAGTAATTGGTCAACAGCACCGGTCTTATCGTAATGAAGCACCCACGACTTGGTCTTCGTTTGTTCAGCGACAAATGGCGTAATTCATTTACATTTGGAAAATATTAAAAAAAGTTCCGGAGCTTCTTGAACATAGTAGCACAATTTTAGCGCCCACACCACATACCTAATATTACTTACATAGCTTGTTAACGGGCAGATCAACGGACTGTCTGCCCGCTGAAAGATTTAATCAAATATTATACGCAGAGATACGACGATGGATCCAAAAAAGTTTACAAAGGTAATGTGGGATTTGTACCCGTCACCGCCAGATGGCGCAGCGACTCTCATACGGTAACGGCTCTATGTCACTCAGAGTCAGGGGGCAGACGAGAGAGGAGATCCGAAGAGTAAAGGTAAATTCTCGAGTAGGAGATTGGACATGCCTTTAGTTCCCGCGCAGGGGAGATTCGAGAACTCTAAATGTCTAGCAACTGACTGCGCGTAGGTGGTCAAGTGAGAATTGTCTGAGTACAGTGATACGATGCTAGCGTATCACCACCAGACCTGTAACCATCATCATCTCTTTTCTGTCACTACATTAATAAATGGTTGTGTTAATTCAAGTGGGGCGCTTGGTATCATTTCAAACCAGCACACCCACAGTAATAAAAATTTATTTATGAACAATAAACAGAAAATGCAAAGGGGAATTAAGAGGCATACTTGCCGATCCCTTTTCCACATAATCACCAAATCTATTTAGGCTTTTATCTGAACGCAGGACCGACTTGTTTTAAACCGGCGTGGCAGAAATCACGTCCTTGTCCATTGAGCCAGTGCTCGGCAGCTGTTTTCACATCACTCTCTGAAGTTCCTTGAAGCTCCTGAAGTTCTCCTTGTTCCAAATTAGTGTTCCTTCAATTTCGAAAAAAGGAAATAGTCACTGGGCCATCGTGAAGTCATCCGACGCAAACGCCCTGGCCTGTTGAGTGATGGTGTCATCCTCCTGCATGACAATACCGCACTAATTTCTCAATAGAATGGTTTTGAATAATTGCACGAAAACAATAGATACAACATCGGAAACAGCACACGATTTCTGTTCTAATGAAGTCAAATTTGAATTCCTAACATAATTTGCTGAATTTTGAGAATTTTTAAAAAAATAGTCAGTTTCGCTCACGAAATTTTAATTTTGTTTTTAAATTCGCTGCATCCGACATTCTAATAACACTATTATTTTCAATTTGTTTCAGCTTATAACTGGAAAGGTTCTGTCGGATTTAAAACAAGAACGGTTAAAATATCTTTTCCCGTTTTTTTTTTTAATTATTTTTTCCTGGTCGGTTGAAAGATATTTTTGCTCTAGCGAGCTTCCTCCGGAACGGTGGTGGCAATTTCATTGGCTGACGGGGCAGAGCGCAGGTGACGTCATAACCTTCAATTGTATGACTTCGATTATTGTTTTCGGATTCTGTGTAATAATCATTTTCACGTTGCAATTTTTTAATATTGTTTCGGATTAACGTACTCTGTATTGTTTTCTACAGTCGAAATGCCATTATCGCGAAGAAAATAAGCGGGAAAATCAATAATGTGTATCTTTAGTTTTGTTTTCAGAACTTTTTCATGTCATTGTGGGCGTTTTTTTTTATTATTTTGTTTAAGTCCTAATTCCACGGGCAACGCCGTGTACTGATAGTAAGAATATACAAGCATCATTAAAGCAGGAAATGAAGTCCAATTGGGATATAAAGGGGGGGGGCTCTCTTTGGGGCACGAAAGATAGTAAGATGCATAATTATACACGTGTGAGTGTCAGGATTGGCTTAGCGTTCTAGGAAGCTGAAAAATATTGTTATTAATTTGTTTCAATTCCTAAAAATTAAATATCTCTATTCTATGTTTTTTATAATAAGCGCTATCCTACAAAAATGCGTAAAAGATGCATCACTCAGAGTGGTTTAGAAAATAACCCACCATACTTCAAAGAGTTAAGCGATTTAATCTTTGCTTTTTGCGGTAATCATAAATAAAAACTATCTATGGCTTAACCGTCTGACTGTAATTTTTTTAAATCACTATTTAGATGCGGCGTTTACAAACGTGTTCACATACCTTTGAGCCAAGCGAGTTGTTATTTATATGCAAAGCTTCATTAGTATAATATGATCGCTATCGTCACTGCTTGGTTTCGTTGAGTTATTAAAACTCATTAAAAGACGCTATAAGTTCAATACTGTAAAGCGAGTTTATATCTTTAAGAACTTCATTAGTTATAATATGATCGACGCTAACAGCAAGCGAGTTGTATATATCAAATATTAGATAATTGAAGACGCATCAAATGCTGTTGAGCAAGTTCGTTATTGTTATATGCAAAGCTTCATTGAGTATAATATGATCGACACTATAGAGTTCAAATACTGTTGAGACAAGCGAGTTGTTATTTTATAATGCAGGCTTCATTAGTATATATGATCAACGCTATAAGTCATAGTAAACACATTAACCCTGAAGAATAACCATGGATAGCAGAAAAATGGAGAACTAGCATTCCCAAGCCGACTGAAATCGCGGGATACGCAAATCAAAGGTTAATGGATAGTGATGATTTATGCTAGGCGCAATGAGAAATGAATTTGCTTATGAATACATCAAAAAGAGCAATATCTATTCCGTGATCTTTCATAATTAGCAGTACATGTTTTATATAGCGTCACGTGATGTATCATTCATTAATAGAAATTTGGATTACTGACATTTTATGCTTTGTGCTAAAGCATCGTGGATTACTTAATGGTCATTTCCAGGACCTTTGTTTCTAATTTTGAGAACGATAATTACTCCTTATTAAGTAGAGCAACAAACTCAGATGAAGAAATCATTAAAATGCCTAAAAGTTATTTAAAATCTTAGCTGACCTAAATTCCTTGTTTCTCATGGAAATAAATAGCTACTGAAATAAGAATTTTTCAGTATGTATCACATTTAAATCTTCAAACATAAGCTGACTTAAAATGTCAACAAGAAATTAATGAGTTTTGTTCGAATAAATTACTTTAAAATCAGAAAGAGACTGGAGAGAAGGACAAAAGTATGAATGATACTCTATTCGAGATTTACTATTATCGGACTATATGTGGGCGTAAGAGTGATTTTTAAAGACATATTCACTGAAGATTTTCATAAATAATATAAATAATTAATTATAGTGAAATAATATTATATGAGTGCTTTAAATACCTAGCTTTACTGCGTTTATTAATGTCTCGGAAAAATTATTGAATAATTGATAAAAGACAAGAGAAAATCAGTGCATAGACTTGATATATTGATTTTAACATTTAGATTACGAAAAGGCAAACTCTAAAAGGGTATGCTTTTAATATGAGAATTCTTATATTTAAAGCCAGCTATTCCACTTGAATGCGCGTTTGTCCTAGCCCAGTTTTTTTCCCTATTTAATCGTAAAATATAGGCACACGGCATCTACACTTATTAATTTAGGACGCTAATCCTCTGAACGAAGGTAGGGGGGGAGCGATTTTTCCCTCTCTAGCTGCTTGTGCATCTTCTCGATTTCCCAGTCAGCAGATTTTAATTTATGCTACCCGCTGTATGAAGTGAGGCTTCAATCTACCTAAGTATTGTTCTTTTCGCTATGCTCTTCAGGGTGCCTCTAATTCTCTTTCCATCTCAGTCCAGACGAAATTCCAACCATGCCTGCTTGGCTCATTTCAGATTTTATCCTTTTCCTTCCAATATACAGTTTAATTAAAGACAAACCGTATATTTCATTCCAAAAATACAGTTTGTCTTTGAAGTGAATGACGGGTTTAAGTATATGTTACTTTCCTCCCTTCTCAAATCATATTAGATAGAAAATCTGCTGATCCCTTCTATTCCCCCACCCCACAGAATATCCTATTTATGTGGATAACAGGGATACTGAAGTCACATCGTTGATAGAGTAATTAAATTTTTAAAAATTGGGCCTACCCACCTGATAAGTAGCGTTAGGTAAATGAAATTTCATACTTCTGTAATAGGCAGAAGTGGCGTCAGAATACGCCCGACGGGAGGGGATATGGTCAATAACGGGAGGGCACGATCTGCTCTGGTAAGGGGAAAAGGCGTATTGATGACCCTCCCAAATTTTCGCCAGATCTTTATTTACTTTTAGTTGAATGAATTGGGGCCAAATAAATATTACGTAAGCAATCTCGGGGAGGGGTTGTTAGATTTGCTTATATTTTACGGACAAGGGGAAGGGGGAGGCGAGTGATGATGCTTACGTAAGACATTAAAATCACTTGATTGAAAATCTCTTTGTAATCTTGTACAAATAATTTAATTTTAAAAATTAAATTTGAAAAAAAAGAAATTTGGCAAAGAAAATTAAATGTGATATTTGTAAGCTTAAAACTTGAAATTGTAAAGGAAATTAAACTACATTTTTTTTTTTCATTTGGCCGAGATAGAGTTTTTATTTGAAATTGTCCTAAAAATTTTTAAAATTTAGATTATTACTGTTATACGTTTTGTAAAAAAAAAAGAACGGGGGGGGGCATTGCAGTTTGCTTACGTAATTATAAGAGGGGGGTTGCTGATTTGCTTATTTTGCTGGACAAAGGGGAGGGGAGTCAAAAATACCAAAAACATGCTTACGTAATATTTGAACGGCCCCTTTGCGTGAACGGGTGTTCAAAAATTTGCCCCTACGGAGGGGGAGATCGCTGACAGGTGGGACCTGCCTCCCACGGACCCCCCACTGGCGCCACCCTGGTGATAGATACCTATACCAGCTCTGGGTCTGGCACATATATCTTAATAGAGACCCATACCAGCCCAGCTTCTCTGTCTGGCACAGGTGTTCTGATGTAAATTTTCTGGACAGTATCTGTACCTGCCATAAACATGCTAAAACCAAATTGAGCGAGATCATGGAAAAAACACCCACAATGCATTCTCAGCAGGAACTTTTATTGATTTTTTTCTTGGCGATACTAAATTTTTCATGCATAAAACCACACTGAAAAAAAAATTAATGACGCCTTTAAATGAAATAATTTAAATATCCTCGATTAATAATACTTTTACAAAAAAAAGTTTTCAATGATGACAGTTGTTATATCTCTCTTGAACCGAAATAATACTTCTCGATAGCCCTAATTTCTTCTTAACTGCTCAAGGAATTAAAAAGAAATAACTCTAGAATCCTAAGGAATTAATGAAGGAATTAAGTTATTTCTAATTACTAGGAATTAATTACTAATTAAGGAGTCCCTTTCTAATAGAAGAATGAAATGTTTCGGAATTATCACTAAAAGGATAATTTAAACATTTGTTACTCTGTTAAGTGCGACAGTTCGTTTGAATCATGTTAATTGCAGATGTCTTTTAATTAGAATATGTTCATTATATTTTCAAAAGTGAAAGACAAAAATAACTTTTTACTTATATCGCTTCAAGGAAAAAAGTTTAAACCTAGATTATACGAGACTTTGAATAATTCATATTATACATAAGCCTCAGAATTGAGAACACTATTTATTCTTTTTTGATATCGTGATATTTGTAACGAATAAAAAATCATATATTTGTAGAATTATTAAAATATTTAAAGAAAGAAATTAATTAGATTAAAAAATCGTTTGGTCATAAAAGAAATTAATTTCAAAATATCGATTGGCTGAAAAAGAAATTAATTAAAAAACATCGTTTGGCATAATTTCTTTCAAAAGGTTATAAAAATAGTGTGGCAATGATATGTTTGTCTTTTGCTAACGTTTCCTAGCAACGGAAAAGAATAATGGATTGAACTTGGAATTCAATGTAAGAGTGATGTAACGTTTGTGATGTAAGTGTATATGTTTGTTTCACATGTTTGTGCTGTGGTAGACGTCCATTAAATATATTATTTTTGATAAAGAAAGCTCCACGATTCTTGATACTATGCTGAAATACATCAATGAAAAAAGTTTAAATCTAGATTATACGAGACTTTGAATAATTTCATATTATACATAAGCCTCAGAATTGAGAACACTATTTATTCTTTTTTCATATATTCTTTTTTTCCCTTTTAAAACGATCCCAGACTCTAACTTTTTCTAATTACTGGTTCGTAAAAGACTAGAAACGCACAGCACAGGGACAATGCCTGTTAGCATATTAGATTAAAATTGAGAATACACTTTTATCATTTTCACGTATTTTTAAAAATCTTATTGGAACCTTATTATATAAATTACTAGTCGTTGTACCCGCGTCTCCGTACGCGTTTATCTGTTCTATACATACATGGACCCACTGAATATGTAATCAAGCTATTTATTAAATATTCAGTGTTATATTATATATTATTATTATAAATAATATTAAGTTATTAATTAAATATTCAGTATTATATAATATAAAAAATAATTAAGCATTCTTTCTCTGTTATTCGTCAATGGAACTTCTCTTTTCTCTTGAGTTTCATCATCCCGCAACGAACGAAGCCTTTTTGCATTTGATGCGCACCGGCCAAAGTTGGAATTTCGTTTTTTAGGCATAAGGAGATTTTGAAATCAATCGCAAATCTCCAAAATACCTGTTTAAAATGAGATGTAAACAAACATAAATGCAACGCATACGCAAAGCACAACTCTTGCCATTTCGCACATGCGCGGATGAAACGCAAAGCACAGATCCTGTGTTGTTTTACGCATGCGCGGTTCTAGGATGGTATTTTACGCATGCGCGGATCGAGGTTGGATGGGATTTAATTAATTTAACTCCCTTTTTGATTTTGAAAAGCGTCGATAAATGCCCAACAGAATGGTACAAATATCTCCAGTAAACATTTTGTATTTCTCGACTTATAAATGTTCACACATACAGACATTTTAAGGGGAAATTTAAACACATGAATCCCGCGCATACGCGAAGGACAGATACTACTGCATTGCGTATGCGCGTGTCGTGGTAGGAAAATAATTATTGAAATCGCAATTATTAAACTCCCTTTTTGATTTTGATCTGCGTTTAATATACTAAACCTTCCTCGATAAACGCCCTACAAAATGATACAAATATCTCCAATATCAGTTTAGTATTTCTCGAGTTTTAAGCGTTCATACATACAGACGCTTTCAGGGAACTTCATTTTATACTATGCATAGATATGTCGACCCTACAGGTGGTTTTAAAAACAACTTAAATAGCTTTCAGTATGAGTGGTGCTTGTAAAGGAGTTTCGAATAATTGGCAACCTGCCATTATCGGTATATTTTGTGTGCAAGTAGGATATACAGTCGGACCTCTATTTAATGAAGTCGCTAAATCCCGAAAAAAAGTTCGTTATATGGAAAATTCGTTAAATAGAGATTCAGCTTTTAAAATACTCTAAACTACACAAATCAGATTTTAAATTCATAAACACTAAATATTATTAAAAAAGTAATTAATCACACCTTTATTTTGTAAATTAATATCTATTTGATTTATATATTTTAAACCATCAAAAAGAAATCTGTAAGGAAAACGAGAATAAAACAAAACATTGTCCGGGAATACACTGTATTTTCAATTAAAAAATAATTTTATATTGAAATTAATTAATTTTAGCATTTTATCATACGAAGGTTTGTTGATTTCTGCATCATGATCATTTCCATCTTCATCATCTTCGTCTTCATCGCAATTCATTGCTGTATTGTTTTTATTTTTCACACTGTCCACTGCAAAACTGCCTCATCCACATAGACACATGCTTTTAAATGTTTTGAACAAGAATTTGATGAATCATAATTTTGTATCTTATCACGATTTTTTTATTATGGTTGACAAGCTGTTTGAAGGAATACCAAGTTTTAAAGCAATATCCTTTTTTTTCACGCCTTTATCCACCTCATGAAGAATTAAATTTTTTTCTTTGATGATCAAGCACTTTCGCTTTGACATTTTCCAGCTTCAAGGTCACTGATCAACATAAAATGTGTTAAAAGAAAGACTAAGTTTGAAATGTTTAGAAATATTTTGAGGAATAGGGAGAAAAAAAAATGTTGGATCACAAGAAAAACTTCGTTAATAGAGAATGCACTTCGCTGTTTGGAGGTTATTTTACGAAGAAATTCCTAAAATGTTCGTGATTCCAAGAAAAAGTTCGCAAAATAGAGAAATTCGCAAAATAGAGGTTCGTTCAATATAGGTCCGACTGTATATTACTATATTGTCAGTTTTTTTTACCTGAAATTGTGGGCGTTATCGTTTTCTTTCATAGAACAGAATGCCAGATAATCATAAAAGAATAATCTCTCCAGTCCTGCCGTAGCACCCTGGTGTACTGAACCGCCGCGACAGCAACACCTGCGACCTGTTACCTTATGGCCAACACCGGCCCTGGCGCAGACCTTCCCGCAGATGGTACGTCCCACCATCGGAATGGAGTCAACACAACTCCATTGTCATTACTATAACACCAGGAGAAGCGAGAGCCTACCTACTTATCCAGTGACTTCTCATCTACGTATTCGTGGTGCTTATAACAGAGATTTTCAAAGAAGTAAAAGCGTTGTCGTTTGTCTAGTTGGTGCATCTCTATTCATCTAACGTAGTCGGGCGTTTCTCAAATTTCGATATCGAATGTATTGTCTGAATACCAGAAACACGGGGAGAAGAAATGTCAGCGAAATACAACAGTGGACGGAAGGCAGCTTGAAAGAGATCGTCAATTTAATTCGTTCATATTAATGTCCAGTTTTGAAGTTACACGAGGAATATTCTGGGACATATCTCGTAATTTTGAACCGAGGCCAACGACACCTGACATACCATCTCTTAATTTCCACATCACACCTGTGCATGGATGTTTTTATCACGGACAGATCTAACGTGTACCAGGCCAACATGGAATCTCGAATAAGCAACCTTCTGGTCCCGAAACCGAGAATCTTTCGCAAGGGCACCCCGACCCAAAGAGACTGTCAGACTGTACCGTCCTGCCCGCTATATTCCGAGCTAGCCCATCCCACTGGAGCCGAGATATAATTCTGAACTATTTCGCTGGAACTAATCTTCCTTCCCCAAAGGAAAAGAAGTGAAGAGACTTGGGCGCCTTTCGCTGAGAATGTTGTTCTGTAGTGTGTGTCTCTACAGGAGCCGTGACAATGGTGTCCAATTGCTTAAATTAAGCTGATATGCTATTTTTTTAAAATTTAGGATGTCGGCAAGATTCTGATTTTATGTAACGGACTGAAGTTGACTTATATTGAATTAGATTTTGGGTTAATTTAATTTTGATAACTCATGAAATATTTTAATATTCTAAATTTGTTTTTTATGTTAGATGTTAATTTGTATCGTCTTGTGTCTGTAAATAAATTGTCTTGTGATATTTTAAAAGCACAGTTTTTATTTCTAAGACATTACAAGACGTTGACGCGGATTGTGACGTAGAAAAAGAAAGATATCAGCCAAAGTGACAACAGAACTCAATCAGCGTCTGCAGGTTCTCGTGTCAATGATTTCAATTAAAAGGAAACTGCAC
The DNA here is from genome assembly GCA_013235015.1 of Araneus ventricosus. Taxonomy (NCBI): domain Eukaryota; kingdom Metazoa; phylum Arthropoda; class Arachnida; order Araneae; family Araneidae; genus Araneus; species Araneus ventricosus. Next base: position 35,332 of record BGPR01009336.1, on the reverse strand, counting down.
AAGCAACAAATCTATAGCAGAGGATCAATTCACAGCCACTTCTGGTTTATTGGAATGCAGAACATCGACATGGTGTTACGATCAATGGCTGGTCAAAAGTAGCTACGGTTCAAGAAATACAGTTCGCTGAATCCCCGTTCATAATGTTCCCCGCAACAGGACATGTGTACGGGAGAACGTCTTTGCAAGCATGCTTACTGGATTTCCTTCGATACACTGTGAAACACAGAAAAATGAATTGAGATCAATCTAGTATTTTCTGCAGGCTTTGTCGGGAGGGTGAGAAACCGCGGGGGGATACTATGAGATAAATTTCGCCAGGCAGGTGTATCTTCCAACGGTGCAATCATTTCTTTCAGGGGATGTCGTTTTCCATGACGATAACTCTCCAGTTTATTCAGTACAGACAGGTCCGTCTAAATTTCTAGCCGGGCCTGTCTATGTGGACTGGACTTCTCTTCGTCTTGGTTTGAAGAACAGAATCATGAAGTCATTTATCTTCATTGCCCATTCGCAGATCTCGATATTAGGACCTCTGTGCTCTGTTTTGGAGAACAGAGTAGGTAACCAGTATGCATCTCCATAATATTAGCGAGTTCTCGATGAGGGGATTTCACTATGATGAATGGTATATTATTCTTTGAAACAAGATGTGTGGTTGGTACAAATAAATCCAGACATTTTTAGGCCGTTTTGAATTCTAAATGTCACTCTGTACTTTACTACTTAAGCTTTTTGTATTCTCTTGAGTGGTTTCATTACTTTTGTAACCACCTCAATTATAGCTCACTAATAGTCATACACGTCTGGAATGCTAGCAGTAGGCATAGAGATAAATGGAAGAAGCATGGAAGTTTGGACGAAAAATAAACATTTGACTCATTTTTACGTATGCATATGCTAATAGCAGATAGAGAAAAAGTTGTAATCATCAAACAATGCGACTCCCGGATTTTGGATGAATCTCCAGGTTTTGGATCTCCTTGATTTCGAATAAACCATTGTTGGAATTATGTCCTCTGTTGGAATTATGAACATTATAGTTCACAAGCGAAACAAGCAAGAATGAAATCTGGTATGTGATCTTTACACCAAAACTGTAGATCTCTATCAAATTTCAGACAAAATCCGCCAAGAGGAAGTCAGTCTGTTTGCGTATATTTTTGCGTCAGCCTGTTGTGCACTTGGGAACACGTTAACTGAACAAGAGATGTGTAAAAAATTTAAAAAAAAAACGCTTTTACCAATAATTCTCAAAAATACTATAGATGGCGCCACGGAAACCTACCAAGTGCAAACGTAATTTTGTAAAATGTTTTAAAAAATTGAAAATTGAGAGCTCTAAAATTATTAAAATATTGCATTGTCATCAATACCCAATAAATATACAAAATTTCAGAACTCTAATGCATTAAGAAGTGAGTGAAAAATCGATCACAAAATTCCAACCTTACATACATACATACAAACATGACCGATTTTAAACTTAGTAAAAGCGTTCAAAAATACATTGAGCTATATGTGGGAAATTCTGACAGGGTTTTATCACTAGAATTGTATCTCTGTATCAAATTTTGGACCAAACTTTTTAACGAGTTGACTCTATGTTGGTGCGCTTATTCGTCTGTAAGTGAGTGAGATAGCTTAAAAACAGTAATCACTAGAATTGTATCTCTGTATCAAATTTTGGACCAAACTTTCACACGAGTTGACTCTATGTTGGTGCGCTTATTCGTCTGTAAGTGAGTGAGATAGCTTAAAAACAATAATCACTAGAATTGTATCTCTGTATCAAATTTTGGACCAATCTTTCCCACGAGTTGACTCTATGTTGGTGAGCTTATTCGTGTGTATATGAATGAGATAGCTTAAAAACGATAAACTGTTAGATAAATATAATTTAGCACGGGCTCTTGACTCTACAGTTATAGATTTTGTAGCGAAATTTGAATCTTCAGTCTTATATTTGAAATACTAGAGCTAAATGCGACTTTATCAGTTACTTTTAGATGTTTTGCATCTCGAGACGCAGACTGTCGCACGAAATGTGAATGATTGGAATTTGATTAATAGCTAGCAAGAGAGTTCTTCAAAAGTTTTTGTACGACTAAACAGATTCTTTTTTTTGTAAATAGCTAATATGAAATTATTTTTAATATAATGAATGGATATTTTTTGAGTCTGATGCTACAATGTGCATGCAATAGACAATGTAAATATCTAAAATGCATATTCTATTCTCTTATACGACGAAGCTAAACACAAAACGTATCATATTGTGGAAGTATACACGAAAGCAGCGGCGGCTCGTGAACTCAGAAACGAGGAGGGCTGCAAAAAATGTTTATCAAGAGAATACAATTTTAAAAGCTACTTTATCTCTAAGTAGGCCAAATTTTTAAATTCCAAATCCGTATGTGAAATTTCCTGTTTTTCAAACAAAGTAAATAACCAGCATATGAAATTTTCTGTGAGTTTTGCTAACAAAAATTAAAGTGAATGTTGATGCGACGATTCCTCTGACGAAAAAATAATAATAACCGGAGCTCCACATATACACTTCCCTCCTTGCCCGGTTCACTCGATAACACTCTTTCAAAAATGAATATCAGATAACTCATGTACAGAAAATTTATTTTTAATCTAAAACATATTAAATACATTTTTTACTGAAATACTCTAAAAATTTGAAAGTTTTAGAATAGTATTATTTGCTTGAATCTGTCGTCGCAACACGTACCGAAAATGAAACTCTTAAACAGCCAATGAGATTGCAACTTGTGTGAGAGTGAGAAAAAAAGAAAAATGTATTAAAAAGAGCATTATATTTCTTTCAGTTGGCTCCGAGCCAGCCAGAGCTGTGTTCACTTTCAGCCCATAGCCCGTCTAAGCTAAAGGAGGCAAGAGTTGCTTTTTCACTCCGGATTTCTGCTCAGCGAACGGATTTCGGGGGTGGGGCAGATTATTTTGCAGCCTAGACTTGCGTCTCTCTTCGTTTGTATTCATTTTAGCCTTTATGTTTTCAATTTTTTATTCACCTTTTTTGTATTTTCATAAGTCATTAAACTCTGAGAGTGGAAAAGTAAGAAATAAGATTCAAAACGAAAATACAAGTTTAAAAAATAATTTTAGGGGGTGCTGCAGCTCTGCAGCCCTAATGAACGAGCCGCCGCTGCACGAAAGTCGAGAAGAGAGCACCATCTCTGGATGTATGTGTAATTTTCCGTCATCGTTTGAATAAATATTTTTAAAACCTTTCTTCAGTTGCTCTTAGATCCTTATAAAGTGTTCTCAACAACGTTATTATTTCAATCACATTTCGAGTCCTCGTACACCAATCGATAAGTGTGACAGCACCGGATTGTCTCTCTCGTCCAAACCTCTTTCCATGTGAACACGACCCTAAAAATGCACTAATCCCGGAGAAGTGAATCCCAAAAATCATTCGCAACCACTGGCACTGTGGTTGGTCGGGGGAGGGGTCCGTGCTCAGTCGGTGCTCGTTCGAAGTAATGAGGTATGATATTCGGGACGATTGCATTGTGTAATCCTATTACACCATTCGCCGGTAATCATCCCGTTTTAAAAGCTACTTAAAATGTTAATTAGCCTCATATAAAATTAACATCATTTTACAATCTATTAGGCTCGAATCCGAAGCGTTAATGAAAGAGCGTTAATTAAGCCGGGTCGTTAAGCTCCCATTCATAATTGATTGACTCTCGGGAAACAGAAGGTAGTGGAGGGATGCTGCCAAGGCTGGGAATATTTATTAATTATGATTTTTGAGGGGGAGAAGTATTGAACATTGAGCAGCACCATTTTTATCGGCCCGCCTGATCAAAAATTGTTGGGAGGGGATTTGCGATTAACTGGCTGCGTCTGTTAAAAATTGGGAAATTATCTGCACTTTTGGAGTAAATTGATTGGTTAAAATTTAGCTTCGACGTGAGTTGAAATATATATGAGAAAATGGCGATGTTAATCTTCGGTGTAACGATTTTTTTTATTGTTTGTGTTGAGGAAAATATAAACTTATAGCTTTTGAAGACGTCTTGAATATATTCCATCTCATTTGTAATACAGTCAAATCTTAGTTCACAAACCTTATTCAGTCCTGAAGGTTTTTTTGCAAATCACAATGTTCGTAGCGTTATTATTTACGTTGAAGGAAAAGAACTAGCTTCTATCATTTGAAGAACCTTTGAACATGCCGGTTTCATCCCAATCCTTGTACAGTCAAACCTGGGTTCACGAACTTAACCCTTTGAGTGCGTATCCCGCGATTTCCGCGGATAGGAAGCAAGCCAATTTTCTGCTGCATCCTGCGATTTTCGCAAGCTAACCCATTTACTCAGTACTTTTAGAACGTTGAATATTATTATGCTAATAAAGCGCTGCATGTACATAACAATTATCTTGGTTCAATATTATTTGATCATGTTTTCAAACGTTGCATCCAAATAGTAACTCAAGAAGATTATGCAGTCGGAGGGTTAATTCATTCCTGCGTTCGTAAATTCTATTTTTCTTATCTTTAGCATTTATGTTTAGGAAAATGAATTTATTTCTAGCTTCTGAAGATGTCCATACTGCATTCTATCTCATATCTAATATAGTCAAACCTTGGTTCACGAACTTCCAAGAATTCCCGAGCGACTTATAAATTTGTTATATAGTAGACAAAAATCAGAATTCAGAAGAATCTTTAAAAATAAGGTACAGTAGTTCGGCATATTCATAACGGAGTTGCAGTCGGTGGAAATCCAAAAAGTCTTTTTATTTTAATCAAAACATGTTACTTGAAGTATTTGAAAGATTATATTCAAATCTTTGATGATAATCTAAGTTAAATCCAATCCATGGGCAATATTAGGAAAATATAGCACTCGCGCTTACCGGCGAACGTGAAATACATGCAAAGGGAAGTTAGATATGCTCTTAGAGCTTATATGCATTCGAAACGGAAAATTCCCTCATTTTTGCTAGTTCAGCAGTTTTTATGGGGCTGGAGAAAAGAAATAATTTGCGCGATTCATTAGTAAAAAAAGCGCAAGTACTTTTATCATTAAATTAAAGTAAAAGCGCTTTTATGTTTGAAATTAAGTGTCAGGAAAAATAATTTATTTTAAAGGTGCGGATAAATTCAATTCATCACATACATACATTCATATAATAGAAAGCAGTAATATTATTAAATTAGTAGTCCCATTCCTTTATTGAATTTATGAAAAAGCATAGATAGTTAAATCGAGATAAAACATTGAAAGATATCCTGCTTATAATAACTGAAAATGTTACAAAATCTAAAACTGATAGAAAACGCATTGAAAATTTGAAACAACAATAAACACTTATGATTTCGATTAAAAAGGAGGTAGAAAACAATTTAGAATCTAAAAAAAACATTATAACCGACTAAATGAGTTTTGAAAATCGATATTTTGGAAAAAAAAGTCAAATTTTGTTGTTCATACAACTTAGTGTTCAATTTCTTAATAATAATCGTATACTTATTTGCTATAATTAAGATCGATTTGAATAAAGGAATGAACTCTAAATGTTAAAATATTGCTTGAATGTATTAGAAATACCTTAGATAACCCTGACCTATACTATTCTAGTTTAGATTATAATTTGAGATGGAATGTTTCGTTATTTAATGAAAACTAACAGCACAATAATCAGATCGATTTTTCTAATTAATACAATGTATACATCATCTAGGTAACTTTTTTAATACACCCTTTTTACTTTGTATACTAAAATCAATTTAAATCGCCTTTCTTTATATAAGGAATTCACATCTTTAACAAATATTTAAAAAAGAACGGTTATTCTGAAAAAAAGTACTCTTTTATAAATTATCATTATCTTAATTATGTTTCTCGGTTCATATAAATAACGAAGCAATCATTTTACATTATCAAAAGCAAAGCAGGATTAAGGAAGAAAAAAATAATTACGGCAATCATTTATAAAAATGGGCAATCTGCCTGCAATCTGATTCATCTCCTTTGAAAAAAAAACTCGACTTTTGTTTAATTCATTGACATTAAAAAGAACAAAGGAAGGCAATATAATGAACACGCCGTCAGATAGGAAAAAAAAAATGGCAAGATCAAACTGCCCAATGAAAGAAAATATCATAAAACAAAGCGCGAAGATTTCGAAAATAATAATAATTACTATATTGACTAATTAATTTGCTGTCAAAGTCAACCATTTTATTACCATTTCGAAAATCCGCTTTTCTTTGCTACATCAGTATATCGTAATTAATTTCCCGATTAAAAGAAGGAAAGGAGAAAAAAAAAATGGATAAAAGAACAAAGAAAAAAAATCTCGAGCAAAGAGAAAAAAAACTTTTTCTGAACAAAGTAATAAGCTCTCTGGTGGAAATAATAAATGGTACAAAACATGTCACCAGGGAAGAATTAATCTTCACTGTAGACGTTGCTTGGAACAAGACGTGTTAACGTTTCCATTAAAGTCGTCTTTTATTTTCCATCAGTTAATAATTTATGTGTTAAACATCGTCCTTTTGTTGGTACATAAAAAAAGGAAATATTAATGACGATGAAGAAGCTTAAGGAAAGAATAAAAAATAAAGCTTGACAAAAGAAAGCCCAAATGTAAAAATGGTCGAAGAGAAAACAACGCAAAAGGTTTTTAACGATGACATCTTTTATTTGTTTTGACGTGCACATATTGTATTATGATTATTTATGTGGCAACTAGACATTAACAGAGAAATGTCGTCTGCTTCTTTTTTAATTTCGTATCGATCGAGATGGCGGCCAATGGAAGGAAAAAAATCACGAAGGAACAAAAAAATGGTGCTTAAATAATCGATGAAGTTGCAGTCTTAGCGACTTCAAAATGCATTAATATTACAAAAGAAGAGAAAAAAATGTACATCAAAAATGAACTATTGGATATATGATTCATTCAGTTTTGAAAAAAAATTATAAAATGATTTTATGACTTATGATTTATCCGGGGAAAAGAATCAGTCGATTATCAACCTATATCCTTATTTCTCTTTTGGCTTCTTTTTTCTCTAATTCAAGAGTTTTTTTAGCTACACAGAGTTTCAATATAAAATGAATTATAGATTTTATATTCCCATGATCATCGATATAAAATGATACAGCGTTTTAATATAGAATTTGCACTAGAGCAATATAAAAATTAAGCCACGCCTTTCCCTGACATTTTTCAGAATTCAAAGGAATCGACACTGAACTTTAGTTTTAACCGACAATTATGTTTTTAAAACATTGAGCAAAACTTAAATTCTGTCAATTCTATGTGTATTAAAATAACCATAGAAGATATGAATTCATTACTATTAATTTGTTGCTCATGTATGCTCCAATTTCTTCATATTTAAATCGGCTCAACAAATAAATAGTCATAACGTTTTGCAAACAAAATATTTTATTTTCTTATCTAGTCAGCATATAAATACAAACAATAAAACGCATCACGAATACGAATACAGACGAAGACACAGTCGCCAGAACACATTAAACGAGTTCTAGAAGAACACTAAAAAAAGTTTAAATGCAGACGATTAACAATATCTGAAATACAGTTCTAATTACTTTTTTTGTTCTTTCTCGAATTACTGAAACGAGTCCCAAGATGCAGTGTTATGAAAAAGCTTTCAAAAAGTCAATAACTGTGTTATACGGCGTTATTTATAGAAGGGGTACCCAAGTAAAAATGGAACTCTGGTTCTAGCGGCATTACTTTAATTGGTAGAACTTTGAGATTGAGGTGGTATATGGCTGTGTATGACAGAGAAATATGGAATGAAATAGCAATTGGCAGTTTACAGTTAAGTGAACCAGAAGCGACAAAACACGTAGCGTTATGCCATGAATTCAGCGACAAAGCAAATAACGTCGTACCATGAAAATCAAAATCATTCAAAGAAAGCCAAAAAAATTAAGATAAACTCAGAGGGATTCGAATTAAACAAACAAAGAATCTATTCTTGTCCATTTTATCAAGGGCTAAGGACTTGATTCGAAATGGATTCAGAATATTTGGGAAATTGTTCTTTAAGAAGCTTGCATTATGCCAAATATAGCTTCTCTCAGCCCGAAATTTCCAAACAAAAGAGGCTGAGATCTGTACATCTAAAAAGCATTATTTTAAAAGAAAAAGGAAAACCAAACACAAACATAAAAACGCTAATAAGATGAATTTAAAAATATTAGCCATCTGGCTGTTAATAATAACAGACATCATAAAAATAAACTTACCCCATGCCCAGAATAGAGAAAAAAAGTTCTTACGCTATCACAATTCCACGCGAACTTTCTGTTAAAATCAGTAATCAGCAAAATATTTTAAAGAAACGCTAGAACCATGGTCGTACCATGAATTCAGCGACAAAACCAGTAAGTCGCGCAGTGAAGTGGTCAATTTGACACGTGTATTATGTGAGCATGAATTACCTCCATTGTGAAAGTGTGATTTCAAAAGAAGAAAGTCACAATATCAAACATGCAATTTTTCAATTTAAATAGCTGACAAAATGTCGAAGAAATTAATCCTTTCTAAACAGTTCTTCAAGCAAAATATTCTTTTTTTCGTTTTATTCAAGCGAAAATGGGCCACTAGAACTGTAAACATTTCTTTTTAAGTTCTGATTTGATAGCAGTGAGGAAGGTATCATACAAACAATCTTCATTTTAAAGAAAAACATCAACAAATTTCCCTCGTTTTTTTTTTTCATAAACCTTCATCATCTTTGTTTATAAATCTAAAACGTACATGTTTATGATTTACGCCAAATAAATATCCAAGCCTGGAAAATATATCTATACTTTATTTTTTTATTTTTTATATTCCAAAGTAAATATGGATTGTTTTTCACTGATCAACGAGAATTGCTGTGAACGCAAAATATTAATGAGGAATAATAAACAACAAAGAAATGAGGATTTTTTAAAAACTTTTATTTAAAATCAAAGGCAGCAGGAAGAATTTTAAAATGTACCTTATTAAAAATAATGGGTAGACTGAACTTTTTTTCTTTTCCCATTTTTGAAAATAGAAATGTATGCTCGTTACGAAAAATTTTGGGAATATTTTATCGAACCAACATGAGAAGTTTTAGAAATCAGAATATAGTTTGCTTTCCAAGTGTGTTTTATTTTTGATTTAAATAAAATTCATTTTTCGTATGATAAAAATCATTTTACTAGAAATAAAGATACTTATAATTAAACGAAAAGAATTTCATCTAAATATACACAGAACAAAAAATTGGCAAATCTCCGTATTTATGATATATTACTAAATTCATCAAGTAACGATTTTATGTAATAATTATTTATCATTTTATGATAATAAGACATTAAAAATGAACTGAATGTAGTTGTATAAACTGCATACAGTTGTAAATTTCAATAAATAAATATTTTATGTAAGCTTGCAGTTAAAGCTAGATGGAATTTTGTCAACTCATGATTAAAATAGTGTTTGCAGTTAAATCCAGATGAAATTTTGTCAACTCATGATAGAAATAGTGTTTGCAGTTAAAGCTAGATGAAATCTTGTCAGCTCATGATAGAAATAGTGTTTGCAGTTAAAGCTAGATGAAATCTTGTCAGCTTATGATAGAAATAGTGTTTGCAGTTAAAGCTAGATGAAATTTTGTCAACTCATGATAGAAATAGTGTTTGCAGTTAAAGCTAGATGAAATTCTGTCAACTCATGATAGAAATGGTAATCTCTTTAAGTCCTTTCCATTTATTTCTAACTAGCCGCCTATGGTGACCAGCTGGTTCGTCGGAATTATTGTGTGCGAAAAATTTCAATAAAATCTTTTATGAGTAGATTTGTCTTAATGGTTCTCCCAGAAAACTATTTTTACCCTTTCAAAACTGGTGGAACATATAAGTACATTCAAATGAATGCAATTTTTTTTAAAAAAAAATCATTCTTGAAAGAGGGTTAAATTACAAATTTTGGTAGACAAGAAACCCGTCCTATTTAAGAAGCCTTACTCCTGTTCTGTTCATTGTGCTATGCACCTGCTCAATTCTCTCTATGTGCTATCTAACCTAAAATCAAAGCTTTAATCTGAGAAGGAAAATAATTGAAATCATTCAGTATCGGAATTTTTTTGTGTAATACCGATTATGTTACATAGTTTTTGTAATATGTTATAGAAATTTTGTTTACACATTCAGTGAAAAATTCAGTGCGCTACAATAAGAAAGCAAAACTTTAAGCTTTAAGAGCGCTAATCTATATTTTATATATCCAATTATACATATTACAGAAAAAGATAAATTTTCTTTGAAGCTTATCAAATCTCCTAGTTCACATTCAAAAAAAAAGAATGCAACAACAAACTTGTTGATGTTATCCAGATAATTTAAGAAAGAAGAAACAATTTCAAAAATCCGTTGACCCCGAAAACGAAAGAAATATAATCCATTCAACAAATATTCGTAGTGATAAATATTTACGAAAACAGCTTCGCTAGAGTTTCCCCGATGGATTTATTCGAAATACATTCTATGACACCTTAAAATCTATTAAAATAGCTTAAAATATTTAATTTTGAAATGTAATATTTTTCTAAAAGCGTAGTCTACGATTATTAAAATGTATAAAATTTAAAAATATCTTCACAACGCATTCTGTATAAAAGTTAAGAATATTGAATCAGAGACTTCAAGCATTAAAAGAATTTTCCTTTTAAGTTTAAAATAAAAGCCACTTCAGTGTTGGGGAATTCTTATTTGTAACAAACTGTGCTATATCAAAATCGTAAATTTAAAATTATATTATCATTTGATTTAAATTAAAAGAGAAAAATAAAATCACTAAACTGTTATATTTATGCGAGCTACATTAAAATGAGATTAAAGTTAAAAAAATAAAAGTAAGTATACGAACTTTTAAGTTGCTCTGTTACTTCGAAAACACTTAAAAATTTTTTGAATCTTGCGAAGCGACCTTTTAAAGTAGTCAATTACAATAGAAAAGCGTTTAAAAGAACTCAAAAATTCCATTCTCGAAAAATCTTTCCCCATTTTAAATATCGCAAATGAATTCCAAAACTCTTTTCCTCCGTCTCAAAAATTATTATTTTCTCCCAAAAAATTCTCCGCAATAAACTTTTAAAATGTTTCCATCTCTCTCGTTTTATAATTTCTCTCCCGCCGAAAATAACCTTCGCGTTGCCAACCCGAAAACAATAATAATAACAAACGAAAAACCCGGAGAAAAAGGAAGAAGAAGAAAACTGCAGCAACAAAGCAGCAGCAGACGAGTGAAGTTGAGTTGTTTTGGAATTCATTTTAATCAAGTTTTTAATAACGAAGTAAAAGAGCACTTTGAATTAAAGACGCATTCAAAAGCCTTGTTTGTACGGAGTAACTCATAATGTAACGGAATCGTAGCGGAAAATTAAAACCTGTTACCGTCTTTTCTAGGGGTGTGTGTCTGCTGGGGGTGTTGGGGGAGGACGAAAGAAGGTGGGGGGAATTAAATCGCTAATTAGCAGTCTAGAAGCATTTGTAAGCTCGCCCGCTTCTCATTTACTGAAACGCGAAATATGCAAATAGCAAAATTAAATATTCCTCTTTGATTAACTTAACATTTTCTCGTTCGAAAAACGATTTAGTTATTCTACCGTTGTTTTAAGGTAATCACTGCTTCCCTGGCAGTGGAGTAATTAGTAACATAATTGCGAAATTAGTCTTAATCAAGAGTTAATCAGCAAAATGTGGACAAAGAACGAAGTCGCTGCAAACCGCGGGCAACGGCGAATGGAACGCAAGACACTTCTGGATGGGTGACGTCATCCGTAAACGGTTGTCGATCTGTTCCACTTGAGGTATTGCTCGGAAAATCAGCTGTGGATACACCTTTTGCTAATTGAGACTTCAAACCTCTCTAGTACAGCTATACTCTGCTTCTGTTCTTTCCTGCAAAGATTGTTGTTATGTTATTGCGAAGTTACATCCTTTTTAAAAGCTACGCGGTAACTACATTCGAACTCCCTGATATCGAACGTCCGTATATTGAAAATCTCTATGTATCGCAGTTTTTTCAGGAACTTTGAATTTTCATTTGGAAAACAGTTTCTCTACAGGTAGAGCAATACTCTGCTCCTGTTCTTTCTTGCAAAGATTCTTGTTATTTTATGTTCTTGTGGAGTTACATCCTTTTTAAAAGCTTCGCGGTAAGCACATTCAAACTCCTTGTCATCGAACGTTATATCGAAAATCTCTATGCATCGCACTTTTTTCAGGAACTTCAAATTTCATTCGAAAAACAGCTTCTCTATAAGTAGAGCAATACTCTGCTCTTCTTCTTCCCCGCAAAGATTGTTGTTATTTTATGTTATTGCGAAGTTATATCCCTTTTAAAAGCCACGAGGTAACTGCATTCGAACTCCCTGATATCGAACGTCCGTATATTGAAAATCTCTATGTATCGCACTTTTTTCAGGAACCTTGAATTTTCATTAGAAAAACATTTTCTATATATCGAATAAAAATTTTATATATCGAACAGAAATTTTCGCATAAAAAATTATGCATACCTATTGCAGTTAAAAAGCGACAATTCTTTCATAAGAAGGAATATAAATTAAATGAGGAGAAAAAAAAATATTTCACCGATTCTTACTGCAATAGAAATTCTTGGAAGACCTCAAGTCGTTTCGAAAAAGCAATAAAGCCTTTGAGTCATGATGTTATTCTAAGCTTCTGTTCTACGAATCACTTTCCGAACTTAGAGCGAGATTTTCACTTTAAATTCAATTTAGCTTTAGATTTCTTATAGTGAGCACGGCCCCCTAACCGGAAATCTTTAAGTGTTAAAGAGAAGTTCAGCTTAATAAAGAACGTAGGAAGTGGAGTGAAAATTACATCCAAAAGTAAATAAAACATTTAGTTCCATTTTTTGTTTTCAACGAACAGTTAGATTTCGTTTACCAAAAATAACCGAAATGTCCACCATTATCTCGTTTAACCCATTATACTCCCAAATTCTATTATTTTCCCTTTAAAAAAATCCCTTGATATTATAACATGAATGAAATATGAAAGAAAACACTATTATTAAAATTTCTAATTAAACTGATTAATTAACTTTTAATTAGAATTAATTATCTTTTTAATTAGAAAAATGATTTTTATTGGATTTGTACTTGTTATGGCAGTCATCTCAAGATTCAGATGCAACAATCAAAGCTAAAAATTGGTTTAGGTAAAAACAAGCATTCCAAAAAAAGGAAAAAAAAAAGATAATGGGTAAATATAGCATAGGAATGCTCCATCCTGGCCGAAGCCGTCCGGTTAATCAGATGAGGGCCGCGTGAAGCAGCCCCACCCAATACGGGGACGCAAGTCCCTATTATCGGTATCGGTAAAACCTCAACCGACTCTGCTACATTAACCCCAATTGCTATCTTATTTCAAGTCATGATAAGCAATCTCATTCAATTTCTAAGTGCATGCAACCCGACACACACACGCACACGCACACGCACACGCACACACACACACTATATGTAATAATCTCACTTAATTTTGCTTTAAATTCTAATATTATATATTTTAAAGTCTTAATGTATTCCAAAATCACTTATCTTAAATTTCAATTTCGTTTTATTTCCCGCGCTGGAGGTATATTATATCTCTCGTTTTGGCATATTTATTACTAAAAGAATATTTTAATCGCTTCCACGCACGCACGCACGCACACACACACACACCGCGAAATCAGCGACTCCTTGAGGCCATGCTTTTCCCCTAAAACACTTACGCAATTTACTAAAAATAGCTATTATTCCCTTCACTTTGATCATCCCTACCTGAGGAAATGTGAGGAAATGCAGGGATTTTCTGTTCGCTTTTTACTTAAAAACTTCAACTAAGATGCACGTATGTCTGCTACTCTCCCATAGTAAATGAAAATTAGAATATAACTCGGCCTGATTTTTTTATTTAACGACTACAACAACGAATACTTTCCCGCTATATATATATATATATATATATATATAAATGAGCATACAAAACAAAATAAACAAGACATATCAAAATTTATTTCAAAAACTAAAAATTCATTAATTAAACAAAATTTAAATTATGATTCTATAACAAAAGTGCGATACACATGCAAAGAGCACATGTAAAACAATTCTATGAACAATATAACTCTTACAACTATCGAAAAAGTCAAAACCAAAAATTTGGAGTTTTCAACAATAAAATTAGTAGCTCTGTTTTGGAAAATTAAAATTAGTAGCTCTGCTTATATATCTTCTAAACATAAAATTTTCTGAAATTTACCAAAAATAGAAGGTTAATTTACCATAAGTAAACTAACAAAAATAAAAGTATAGATCAGAACCAGTCTACTGATTTTAGTTTCATAAAGTGCTTTAACAGTTGCAGAAGTTTGAGAGCGAAACTCATGAATGGGAACCAACTATTTTAAGTCTTCGTTTTTCCAGCTTTTAGGCCATTTAGATGGAAGATCCCTCCATAGTTCACACTCCAAAATTACATGGGATACATATTCAATATTCTGTCCAAATTGACATTCAGTTGGCTTGCCAAACATCGAATAAACCAAATATCTTAGAACAGTGGCGAATCCAGAATTCGGGTCTGGG